>CAUYQG010207885.1:0-16652 GCA_963574415.1 Tarsius wallacei
TCCGTCGCCCAGACTGGAGTGCAGTGGCCGCTTCCGGCCACCGCAGCCTCGACCTGCTGGGCTCCGGCGATCCTTCCGCCTCAGCCTTCTGAGTAGCCGGAACTACAGGCGTGCGCTACCACGTCCGGCTAATTTTTTTGACTTATTGTTGAGATGAGGTTTCACCTGCCCAGGCGGGTCTCGAACCCGCGGGCTCAGGCAATCCACTCACCTCAGCCTCCCAAGGCGCGGGATTACAGGCTGAGCCACCGAGCCCAGCTTATCTGGCATTGTTAATGGGATATTTAAGTCCCCCATTATGATGGTGTGAGAGTCAATACCCTTTTTTCATTTGGTTAGTTGTTGCTTTATAAATCTAGGTGCTCCTGTGTTGGTTGCATATGTATTTAGGGTGGATGTTTCTTGCTGGTGGATTGAGCGATTTTATCATTATGTAATGTCCTTCCATATCTTTTTAAATTTTTGAGGGCTTTAAGGTTGTTTTGTCTGATACTAAAATTGTGATATCTGCCTTCTTTTGTTTTCTGTTCACCTGAAGGTTTGCTTTCCATCCTTTAACTTTGAGTCTGTGGGTGTCCTTTGCAGTGAGATGTGTTTCCTGGAGGCAGCATATTGTTGGCTTGTGTTTTTTTAAATCCAGTTTGCCATTGTATGTCTTTTCAGTGGTGCATTTAATCCATTGACGTTCAGGCTGATTATTGAAATGTGAGAGTTTATTCCTGACATGAGGCACTTATAAGACTGTTTTGTTTTCTTTTACCTTTTGGGTTGATATATGGATATGTGTTCAATTTTGTAGTCATGAGGTGTGTTGTGCTGATTCTATGTTTTCCCGCATTCTTAGGAAGTGCATGGTTGTTCTTTCTTTATTTTCACTTCGGTGCCTAACACCTTCCTGAGTGTCTCCTGTAGAGCTGGCCTGGAAGCAGCATAATCTCTTAGGGATTGAATTTCAGGGAAGGATTTTAATTCTTCATCACTGATGAAGCTGAGCTTGGCTGGATAGGAAACTCTTGGTTGAAATTGTCTATCATTGAGGACTTTGAAAATTGAACTCCAGTACCTTCCAGCTTGTAGTTTTTCTGCTGATAAACCTGCTGCTATTCTGGTTGGCCTTCCCTGGTAGATAGTTTGACCTTTCTCTCTCGTTGGCTTTAGGATTTTTTCTTTTATGCCTACTTTGTCTAGGAGAATTACTATGTGTCTGGGGGTTGGTCTTCTCATCTGATGTCTTGCAGAGTTTCTCTGATCTCTTGTGTTTGGATGGTCACATCTCTGGTGAGATGGAGAAATTTTTCTTAGATAACCTCCTGGAATACTTGTGCCAAGGTGCTCTCCATTTCCCTTTCTTCTTCTGGGATACCGATCAGGTGTACATTCGGCTTCTTGATATAATTGCACATGTTTTGGAGACTTTGTTCTTTCATTCTAAATTTTCTTTCTATGCTTTTAACAGATTGGATTAATTCCATGGTCTTCAAGCTCTGAGATTCTTCCTTCTGCTTGGTTGACTTTGCTTTCCATGGTTGGCATCTTATTATTTATTTGCTGGATGAGGTTTTTTAATGCCAAAATCTCTGTGACAAGTTCTTTCAGTGTTGTATCTCGTCTTTACTGAGTCTACTTCACTCTTTCCATCCATGCACTAATCCTTTTTGTATTCTGAAGCCAATCATTGGTGATTTCCATTGTTTGCACTCTGAGATCTGATTTTTTGGTGTTGACTCTTTGGAACTCTAGGAATTACCTGTTTTCTTTTGTTGATCTTTTCCTCATTCGTGGTAGATCCTTTTCTTTTCTCTTTAATTCGGTTATTCAGTGGTAGTGGCTGAGACCTTCACTCCTGTTGTTTGATCAGGCCTCTATTCTGCTGTGATCAGAGCCTCCAAATTTGTTCTTTTTGAAGCAGGGCTGGGGATGGGAAGCTTTGCTGTTTCTTGTAGTCTAGAGAGTCAAATAAGGAAGAGGGTAGGGAGCTAGGATTCAGAAACTACTTGCAACTTACAATATTTACTGACTGGTGTATTGGCCTCCTGAGATCCACTCCCCCCCCACCACGCTATGGTGATACAATGCATGCATGTGTGTACTCACTGAGTCCAAGATAACGTAACAGTAATAAGGAGAACAGAGAAAAGCAGAATGAAATAAAATGTGCAGAAATAATGAAAAATAAAATATAAAACAAATCACAGAAAAACATAAGCAAAAACAAGAAAACAAAAAAGTCAAAAAGGAAAGAAAAAACAAACAAAAACCTGAACCAAGAGAAAGAAAACACACACACACACAAACGAAATCCAGGAAAATTGAACACACACACACACACACACACACACACACACACCCCACATGCTCTCATATCCCCACTCAATCAGGCACTCACTCGCACACTTACAAATTTGTCCATACATTCACTCACTCACATGGGGATTTCCAGAGTCCAATTGGCTCCACCACCATCACTTGTTGAGGTCAATACTGTTTCTTTACCACCTTTTTGATGGATACAATCTGAACCTATCCTTGGTACAGGCAGAAAACCACCTTTTTGATGGATACAATCTGAGCCTATCCTTGGTACAGTCAGAAAACCAACCTACCTCCACTGCAGTAGGACATTGAGCACATTGTCAGCAAGTCAGAATCCTCCTTGTTTTTGAAACAGAAAGAAGAGTTTGAAAAGTGAGAACATGCAAAGGCAAAACAGGCTAGGCATATGTGGAGATGGAAGCATTTCACGTCGGCCTAACCCCAAATCAGAAACATTGATCTCCTGAGTGTTTCATGAAATGCCACAAACTGTTTTCAATTCAACACATCACAAAATAACTTGAGACTCCAACGTAAAGTCAGCATACTGAATAAGTCTAAATTCCTTAAACCTGTTTGGAGTCTGCCATAAAGCCAGGCAGTCCTCTGGCTCAGGTCACAGAGCGGCTGGGCAGCAGTTGTGCCTGAAGCTGATGCAGCTGGGGCCAGACAAGGACACTGCCTGAGGGCACTGAGGGCTCCAGCATGTGAGGGAGAACAAGACCTTTGAGGGTCTCGCAGTCTATATGGGGAAACAGACCCATTCCTTCAAGCAACAAACACTCACCCAGGGTCTTCTACATGCTGAGCACTGCCTGAGGTATTGGGACATGTGAGTGAAGCAGAACAACAGAATTCCCTGCCCTAGATCTCCCATTTCCTGATGGAAACAACATAGGTGGCAGACGGTAAACCTCACAAGGTGATATAGTCAGCGATACAGTATGTCAGAAGGTGATGGGGTCCGTGGTAAAGAAGAAAGCATATGTGGACTCTGATCAAGGGACCAGGATTTGGAGAGAACTGGGTGAGCTGTTATTTATATACTTATTGTTATTTATTTATAGATTTATTGATTATTTGTGTTCTCGATCTCTCTCTCCATGCCTGTCTCCCTCCTCCACTCTCTCCCTCACTACTTTCTTCCTCTCTCCCCCTTTCCCCCCTCTCTTTCCCTCTCTCTCTCTCATCAATCTGGCAGAAAGTTTATTAACTTGACTGGTCTTTTCAAAGATACGAATTCTGGTTTCATTGCTTTTTTTCCCTCATGTGTATTTAATTTATTTTCCTTCTTTCTTTTGGGTATTATTATATTTCATTTTATTTTTCTGATTTCTTAAGGTGGAAGCTTAGATCTTTCAGACATTTCTTTCTGTCTAATATATGTATTTAATGCTATAGATTTTCCTCTATGTGCTACTTTAACTCCATCTTGCAAATTTGATATGTCATGTTTTCCTTTTGAAATTTACCTTGCAATTTCTTCTTTGTCCCTGTGTTACTCAAAAGTGTTGTTTAATTTCCAATATTTCATGGATTCCAGATATTTTTCTACAACTGATTTCTATTTCAATTATGTTGTGGTCGTGGACATGTTTTAATGTTTTATGAGATTTCATTCCTTTTGCATTTGCTGAAATGTGTTTTTTGGCCTTGAATATGGTCTATCGTGGTGAACATTCCATGTGCACTTGTGAAGAATATCTATTCTGTTTTTGTTCTATCAATCTCAATTAGGTCACATTGTTTGATAGTGTTGCTGAAGTCTTCTATATGTATCCTGGTGGTTTTGTCTATTTTTCTGCCAATTGCTGAGAGGAATGTTGAAGTCTTCCACTATAACTGCAGATTTGTCTCTTGTTTTTGGTTTATTAGATTCTTCCTCATGTATTTTGAAGTGGCATACATATTCTTGATTTTTAAGGTCTTCTAATAAATGCACCTCTTTATTATGATTATGTAATGCTCCACATTATCCCATTATCCCCACTATAAGGTATGCTTTGTGAGGTATTGATTTAGCACCTCCAGTTTTCTGACTCATATTTGTGGGATAACTCTTCTTCCATCCTTTACTTTTTAAAAATTTCCTTTTTATTTTAAAGATGTGGGGGACAAGTCAGAATTGGGCACATAAGTGATCTGCACACAAGTGAAATCTGCGCCTCCCATTGCACTTCACTTTTTCTGGATTGGGATCTTACACCTTTATTGATGTTGTGTTCCCCTCCTCCCTCCCTCCCCTAGCAGTGTCCCGCCTCTCCCAATCACTTTCTTGTAGTATTATGATAGGCATTTCGTGGTCCATTCTTTACTTTTAACTTATTTATTTCTTTAAATTTAAACTGGGATTCTTCATCATCCTACGTGAACTAACTCAGGAACAGAAAATCAAACACCACATGTTCTCATTTATAAGTGGGAGCTAAACTAAAGATCTGCAAAGGCATAGAAAATGAGGTAATGGACATTGGCAACTCAGAAAGGGGAGGGGGGAAAAGGTGGAGGATGTAAAATCACCGATCAGGGCCAGGCACGGTGGCTCACGTCTTTAATCCCAGACCTTGGAAGGCTGAGGCAAGAGGATTGCCTGACTCCATGGGTTCGAGACCAGCCTGGGCAACTTGGCAAGACCTCATCTCTACAATAATTTTTTAAAAAGTAGCTGGGCATGGTGGCACACGTCTGTGGTTCCAGCTACTTTGAATGAAATATGTAAAATAATTGCAATAACTTGCTTGACATTAGTAAACTCCATCTTAGTTTCTGCTTAATCTGATAATGAACCCTGTGTGTACGCGTAATTGCTAAATGTTCCCATAACCACAAACGCCCAGCTCTGTTCCCCTTAAGTTGAACGTGCTGACTGTTCTTGCTGACCAACTGCAAAACTATGTAACCATAATCTCCATAGAATTGTGTGCTTTGTTAAATTGTAACTGTAAACAAATATTGTGCCAAGACATTGTTCAAAAATTATACCTTACAAAAGTCCCCTTTGTTTTTAGTTCCTCCTGCTCACCCCCTGCTATGTAGCCTACTGGCTAATTTTACCTATAAAAGCTTGTCACAAATCTCACTCAAGCGTCAAGAGCCTTACTGGCATAAGCCACTCTTGACCACGTGCTTAATAAAGGGCTCACAATTCAGACTCTGGTGTGCTGGTGTGTCAGTTACTTGCAATTCTGCTTTAACATTTGGAGGCCCCAGCAAGAAACGCCAACACAAGCGGCCACCTCACTCCAGCTCTCCCTGGCCAGAGGGACAGGTTGTGGGGGAGGCGCCCCCTGGAATGTTCAGGCCCCATAACCTCTCCTCTGGCTCTGAGGGAGTTGGAATGACTGCTGGCAGCTACTGCCTCAAAAGAACCTGAGTCTGTCTACAGTCTCCTTGGAGGTAAGAATTTATTTTGGTTTTCTGTTTGCTTGTTTGTGGCCACCGTTTCTGTTTAAGGGAGTTACGGCCTGAAGAGGTCACCCTTTGGACACTATTCACTAAGCTAAGACATTGGCTGAATAGAGTCATCTGGTTTTCTGGCCTGAGGTTGTTTCAGGGATCTGCTATTTTCTGGTCTGAGGCTGTGCCAGGGATCCACAACTTTTCTCACTTGGTCCGGACATGTCTTGTTTGCCATTGTGCTTTGTTTGTCTGTTTGTCGTTTAATATGGGTTCACAAAATTCACAACCTGTCATTCCCTTGGACTGTATAATACAAACCAGTCCCCTGGACTGTATAATAAATAATTTTCACCTTTAAGCAACAGAAAAACAAACTTCAGGAACCACACTTACCTCACCCCCTTCTGAATTGCCTGCAGGCCGGGTAAATTAATTTCCCTGATGGTGCTTTATAATCAGCTATATTGCTTTTCACTGCCAGGTCGCTAATGGACTTTAAAATCTCCTTCTAGGTGCAAGAATTATTAGTCCAACACAGGATAAAAAACAAAATAACCTGGGTTCATCAATCGTTGTGAAAATATATCTTGCCAATGTTACCAGTTTTAAATTCTCAATTTGGACTGCAGCCTAATTATGTCTCTAATGTTCTTCAGACTTTGTCAAGGTGGTTGTGTTTCCTTGTTAAAGTACAGCAGTAAAAGGTTTCCAGGGAAATGTTTCAACTTGCGTTGATAAATTGGAGGCTTTGGCTGGTCATGCATGTAGTTTGCGGGACTACTTCCACTTTTCCAGCATTGTTTTTGGGGTAATAACCTTTTTCATCATTGTTTAATCATTTTTGCCTGTGCTCTCGCTCAATGTTTTATTAAATCCAAGTACTATTTGGTTAAAGTCCCACTGTTTCCTATGCATGCCCTTGAAAATAGATAGGGTAGGGACATCTCTATGGCCCGAAGCAGTTAAAAAAAAGTTAATCTTCGCCCTGTTTCCCCAAATCGTAAAAATGTTTCCAAGGGCCAAAATGGAAAGTAAAAGGACAAACCGAAAGCCAAAAGCCATTTTTTAATCTTGTTCTTAAACCCTGCATGCATGACCAGTATTGCCACCTCCCCTCCGTCCTCTTTGCCTCTGGCTTCCCGCCTTCGATCCCGAAGGAATCTGTCCCCTCTCTTTCCCCTTCGGGAAGTGCCCCCTCCGTGGGGGGCAGATTAGGCTGAGCAACCCTTCTTAATGTCTGTTTTTTTCAACCTCTGGAAAACGAGAGCGTATCAGAGTTGAGGCGAAAACATCCCTACTGCCTATCAGACGCTTTTGACTGTTCCGCTCTTGGGGAAATATCTTTTAACTTCTTCTAAGTCTGGCACTAAAACTGTTCCAACAAGTTTACTCCTACAGTTACAACAGGAGTTTCCTTCAGTCTGGGCAGAAACTAACCCACCAGGCTTGGCAAAACATCACCCTCCAGTGGTGGTAAGTTTGCTAGCAACAGCCCCTCCTGTGCGTGTCCATCAGTGCCCCATAAGTTTACAGGCACGGGAAGAAATTTCTCCCCACATCACACCCTGCAAGTTGGCACGGAACACTCCTTTCCTGCCAGTACAAAAACCAGGAACTTCCGGCTACCGGCTGGCAGAGGACTTAAGGGAAGTTAACAAGTGGGTTTAAACTATACATCGAACTGTTCCTAACCCATACACTTTGCTCAGTCTGCTTCCCCCTCAACATCAGGTATATTATGTGCTGGATTTTAAAAAATGCATTTTTCTCTATTCCTTTGTCTCCTGTCAGTCAACCTATCTTTGCTTTTGAATGGACAGATCCTGACTCGGATGACACCAGTCAGTTAACCTGGACTTGATTACCACAAGGCTTCAAAAACTCTCCAACTCTTTTTGGGGAAGCCTTGCAACAGAATTTGTCAGGGTTCCGTACCCTACGCCCTGAATGTACCCTGTTCCAGTACATAAGTAACTTCCTGCTTGCAGCTGCAGACCTGGACACTTGTCTAAAAGGTACTAAAGCTCTGTTACAGCTCCTCCAAGACTTGGGGTACCAAGTGTCAGCAAAAAAAGGCACAACTCTGCTCAGCCAAAGTTTCATACCTTGGATACCGACTAAAAGAGGGCAAGCGAACTCAACTCGGAAGGAAGCCATTCTTCAGATTTCCACGCCAACAACAAAGAAGCAGGTACGGGAATTTCTGGGGATGGCAGGATATTGTCGGCTATGGATTCCAGGATTTGCAGAAATTGCCAAGCCCCGGATACAGCTACAGCAGGAAATCAACCCTTAAACTGAACTATTGCTGAGGAACAAGTGTTGCAGCAGCTAAAAACAGCTCTGACTCAAGCCCCGGCTCTAGCCCTCCCAGATGTTACTAAGCCTTTCCACTTGTTCGTTCATGAACAACAGGGAATCACAAAGGGGGTTCTCACTCAGACCCTAGGGCCATGGAAAAGACCGGTAGCCTACCTGTCAAAAAGACTGGACCCGGTGGCTTCTGGCTGACCCTCCTGTCTCCAGGCCATTGCTGCCACACCATACTAGTTAAGAAAGCAGATAAATTACTTTTGGCCAAAACCTGGCTTTGACTGTTCCCCATCCTGTCGAAACATTGTTCCGAGGGGCCTCTGGCTGCTGGGTGTCAAACGTTCCTCTGACTCAATATCAGAGTCTTTTGCTCGACCAACCAAGACTGACTTTTTCTCCTACTCAATGCTTTAGCCCAGCCACCCTGTTGCCTGATGAAAATCCGGAGATGCCAGTACATAACTGCGGAGATGTGCTGGATATCTCTCAGGCCAGCCGCCCCGATCTTTAGGACACTCCCTTAAACCAGGCTGATGCTGACTTATTCACGGACGGTAGCAACCTGGTAGTAGGGGCAGTCCGCAGAGCTGGCGCAGCAGTAACCACGGCTCATAATGTAATCTGGTCACAGGCACTGCCCCAAGGTACCTCGGCCCAAAAGGCTGAGTTAATTGCCTGAACTCAGGCCCTGTGCTGGGGAACAGGAAAGCAAGTAAACATCTTCACGGACAGCCGGTATGCTTTTGCTACGCTCCATGTGCGTGCCATACTCTACAAGGAAAGAGGTCTTCTTACAGCTGCGGGTAAGACTATTAAAAAGAAGGGGAAAATGTTGGCCCTTTTAAAGGCTATATGGCTCCCCCAAAAGATAGCCATCATACATCGCAGGGGTCACCAAAAGTCTGACACTCCAGGAACAGCTGGGAACCGCCTGGCAGACCAGGCGGCTCAGAAAACAGCAGAACTCTCAGGTAAACCCCTGACTACTTTGACAACTGAAACCTTTCCAGTTCCTTCTCTCCCACAGCAGCCCAACTATATCCACAGGGGGAAAAAAAAGCCGCGGACTTGACCGGAGCTCAGAAAAAGTCCAACGGCTGGTGGGTTAAGAACTCTAAAGGTGTTTTACCTGCAGCCCTTGCACATACATTAATAAAACAACTCCACTCTACCACCCATTTAGGAGGTACAAGAATGGCTGAATTGTTAAATGATTTCCATATTATTGATCATCTAATACGCCTAACCACCTCAGCAGCCAAAATGTGCCCTGCTTGTGTCCACGTTAACCCAAGAGGAGGACCGAAACCTCAGATGGGAATCAGGGCTCAAGGACAAAGCCCTGGTGAACAATGGAAAATAGACTTTACTGAAATAAAACGCCCTCAGGGGTTATAAAAGTATCTACTGGTGCTGGTAAACACTTTTTCCAGATGAGGGAGGCCTTTGCCACCAAAAATACAACCTCACTGACGGTTGCAAGGTTTTTATTAAACAAAATAATTCCTAGGTTTGGGCTCCCCCTCTCTATTGGCTCTGTCAGTGGTCCTGCCTTCACCTGGTCCATAGTGCCACTGGTTGGTAAGACACTAAACATTAACTGGAAATTGCATTGTGCTTATCGACCACAAAGCTCTGGACAAATCAAACACATGAACCGAACCTTGAAAAATGCTTTAACCAAATTAATAATGGAAACCGGTGAAAAAGAAATAAGCCTTCTGCCTCTGGTCCTTCTCCGGGCTAGATGCACCCCATACAAAGCAGGGTTTACTCCATATAAAGTTACGTTTGACAGACCCCCTCCCCCTCCCCTGTTATCCCAGTTGCGGGATCCCAATCTTAAAAAAGTTACTAATCAATCTTTGTAAAAGTATCTCCAGTCACTGCAACAGGTCCAGGGCATTGTCCATACCAACGTCCGGGCCGCCTTACCAGCTCTGTCCTCCACACCGTGTCATCCGTTCCAATTAATCCCCGGCCTGGAAAAAGCCCTACAAAGTCATCCTCACCACCCCAACGGCACTCAAGGTTAGCAGAGTACTGGCTTAAATTCATCGCTCACAAGTCAAAGAGGCCAAAAAAATGACGACGTTGCTCCACCCTGCTCGGACATTTGGGCTGCAAAACAAACCCCTAAAAATCCTCTCAAAATCACCTTCCGAGTCCGCCGTCCTGCTTCAGCCACACCACAGGCTGACCAGTCAATGCTCAGCTAAACCGTGAGACTCCAACTACTTGAAACAGACTAATTTACTGGTTACTGTTATTAATTCTCTGAATGCACTGTACTCATTCCTGAGCCCTTGCCTTTGTCATTAACCAATGAGTCAATGAATTGACTCATGTGCAACTAAAAGGGGGACTGAAATAGCCAATGAAATATGTAAAATAATTGCAATAACTTGCTTAACATAAGCAAACTCCATCTTAGTTTCTGCTTAACCTGAAAATGAACCCTGTGTGTATGTGTAATTGCTAAATGTTCCCATAACCACAAACCCCCTGCTTTGATCCCCTTAAGTTGAACATGCTGACCATTCCTGCTGACCTACTGCAAAACGACATAACCACAAGTTCCATAGAATTGTGTGCTTTGTTAAATTGTAGCTGTAATCAAATATTGTGCCAAGACATAGGTAAAAAACTATACTAGGCAAAGGTCCCCTTTGTTTTCAGTTCCTCCTTTACTTCCCCGCTGCTCACCCCCTGCTACGTAGCCTACTTGCTAATTTTACCTATAAAACCTTGTCACAAATCTCACTCAAGTGTCAAGAGCCTTACTGGCATAAGCCACTCTTGACCGCATGCTTAATAAAGGGCTCATAATTCGGACTCTGGCGTGTGCTGGTGTGTCAGTTTCTTGCAATTATGCCATAAAAGGAAAGCTGAGGCAGAAGGATTACTTGAGCCCAGCAGGTCAAGGCTGCGGTGGCCATGGACTGCCACTGCACTCCAGCCTGGGCGACAGAGTGAGACTCCAACTCAAAAAAAAAAATCGCCTATCAGGTACAGTGTGCACAGGTGGGGGTGGTGGGTACACTTAAAGCCCAGACTTCATCACTAAACAATGCAACCATGTAACCAAAAACTCTTTGTACCCCCTAAAGGGGTACTTGTAATAGACTTATGGAAGCAAATTACATTTAATGTGGAAACCATTTAGATATTTGAATCTACCATTGTGTTGTATTTTTTATTTATCACGTCTTTTTTTCTTCACTTTTTCCTACTTCCTTCTTTCTTTTAACTCAGTTGAGCATTTTGTGCTATTCCATTTTATTCTCCACTATTGGCTTATCGCTTACATATCTTTGCTTTCGGATTACAATATATATCTTTAGCTCACAGAAAGCCATCCAATAATGTTACACCATTACATGTACAGTGAATAATCTTACTTTCCTTTCCTTCCTTCCATTCTTTATACTTGCATTGTCTTACATGTTAATTTTACATATGTGATGAATCTCATAGTACATGATTACTATTTTTGCTTTAAATTGTCACTTATCTTTTAAAAGAGATTAAATATAAGAAAAGCATTTGTATTTGTCCACAGTTTGACCACTTCCTGCCCTATTTAATCCTTTCTGTAGAGTCAGATTTCCTTCTGATACAATTATCCTGCATGATGATCTTTCCTTAACAGGTTTTGCAGGGTAGAAGCAAGCAGAGGGGGAGGGAAGGAAATAGACAATGTAGGTCAAAGGATACAAGGTAGGAAATATGTAGGATGAACACGTCTAGAGATGTAATGCACAATAGTAATGTGTCGTATTAGGCATTTTATTAAAAAAGTAAACTTTAGCTGCTCTTTTTACAAAACAATGGAACTATGTGAGATGATAAATATGTCAATTTGCTTCACTGTAGAAACCATCTTGCTGTTTATATGTATCCCATGACATGTTGTAAACCTCAAATATACACCATAAAAACGACTGTTTATAAAAGAGAGAGAAGATCTGGTGAAGCAATCAGGGTTTCTTGCCACTGAGGGTGCTCTCCAGGCTCTCCTGGAATTCCTGCACCTTCCCCATGAATGCCAAGTGGAGGACTGTAGGAAGAATGGCAAATGTACGTGGATTCCACTTGGGTCTGAGGTTTCCAAGGATTACGAGCTCTCTCAACAGCCTGTGTGTGGCCTTTATGAACTGGTTACACTCTCAGTTGTTCCCTTCTTGCCCACTGTTATGACTGTCACTTCTTCCACACATGCGCTACCAGAGGTCAGGCAGTCTGTGTGTCTCATCTCCCCTCAGAGGGACTTGTCACCCTTTTGTATCAGTTCACATGGCTGCCTTGTTGCCTCAGCTCTCCCTTGGTTTCAAAAAAGACTATAATGTTATAGATTATCGGACTTTTCTCATTCTTAGGGTTAAAGTGACTTTCTCTTGAGGCTCTTTTTTATATTTTGATAATTTTGACTGCTCATACAAAAAAGCAGTATTCAAGTATTTGAATTAAAATATAATCCAGGGGCTAACAAATGATGGCTTGCAATAGAAATCCAGCCCATGGATTATTTTAGGATAGCCTTTGCGCTAATGTTGGCTTTTATATTTTTAAAGTATTATTTTTCAAAAACAGAACAATATGCCACAGAGACTATACGTGGCCCACAAAGGCTGAAATGTTTACTACCAGGCCCCCCAATGAAAAATTTGGTGATCCCATGTAAGTCTAATATCTGTTATTCCGCTGTATACTATTACACACATTTTTATCCGTTGATTAAATTATTTATTCCAAGATTGGAAAGTATGGATTACTTTCTGATCTTACCCTTTCCCCTCAAGAAAGCATCCAGCTTCACAATACCATGGTGTAAGTCTGGGAAACTTGGCCCAGAGCTCAGGTAAACATACAAACATATATTCATGGAAATTAAGTTTAATTAATATTCTTAAATAATGTAGAAAGTTAGTCTTTAGGTAACAACACTTATTCTCTGTCTTTAGTTGAAGCTGATATTTTGAAATAATCAGTTATTCTATCTTCCTCTCAGATATTCTTTTTTTTTTGAGTCGGGAGTCTCACTCTGTCACCCAGACTGGAGTGCAGTGGCTGCTCCCAGCCACCGCACCCTCGACCTGCTGGGCTCTGGTGATCCTTCCGCCTCAGCCTTCCGAGTAGCCGGACTTATAGGCAGCGCTACCACGCCCAGCTGATTTTTTGATTTATTGCAGGGATGAGGTCTTGCCAAGTTGCCCAGGCGAGTCTCGAACCCGCAGGCTCAGGCAATTCACTCACCTCGGCCTCCCAAAGCGCAGGATTATAGGCTGAGCCACCGAGCCCGGCCTCAGATATTCTTGAATTTGTTACATTTCATAATATGGAATACCCTATAATTCTTGAAAATACTTATGCTTTTAGGTTTTGGGATGCCATAATACTTTTTTGATAATTTTTTATTTATTTATTTATTTATTTATTTATTTATTTATTTATTTATTTATTTTTGTAATTTACAAGTAAACATTGGATCTAGTTATGGTGTATAACTCAAACTTCTGATATCTGTATACAGAGTGGAATGACCACACAGGCTAATTAACATAGGAATTACCTCACTTACCATTTTTGTGGTGAGAACACTTAAAATCTACTCTTTTATCAGTTTTCAAATATACAATATATTATTATTAACTGTAATGACCATTATGTACAATGGATGTCTTGAAGTTATTTCTCCTGTCTAACTGAAATTTTGTGTCCTTTGACCAAGTCCCACCACCCACCTGTCCTCTGAAAAGCACAATTTCATTCTCTGTTTCTATGAGTTGGACTTTCTCATACTCTACATGCACGTGAAATGTGATATTTGTCTTTCTGTGCCAGGTTTATGTGACTTAACATAATGTCTGCCAGGGTATTCCATGTTGTCACAAAGGAAAGGATTTCCATCTTTGTTAAGGCGGAATACTATTCCATGATGAACCTGTACCATATTCTCTTTATCCATTCATCCATGGACACTTAAATTGATTCCATATTTTGGCGGTCGTGAATAATGCTGCAATGAGCATGGGGGTGCAGATATCACTTTGACATCCTAATTTCATATTCTTTGGATATATAAACAGTAGTGGGATAACTGGGTCACATGGCACATGTATTTCTTTTCTTTTTTTCTTTTTTGAGAAATCTCCATAGCATTTTCCACAGTGGCTGTCCTAATCGACATTCTCACCAACCTTACACAAGGGTTCCTTTTTCTCCCCAGCACTTGTTACCATTCATCATTTTGGTGATAGCCATTCTATCAGGTATGAGATGACATCTCATTGTCATTTTAATTTGCATTGCTCTGATGATTGGTAATGTCGAGTATTTTTTCATATACCTGTTGGCCATTTGTATGGCCTCTTTTGAAAATGTCTGTTCACGTCATTTGCCCACTTTTTAAAAAATGAATTAAGAAAGGTAAATTTATTAAAGGAAAGATACATTGTGAAGGGCACAACAGGCAGGACAACAGCGAGAGTGCCTGCTGTCTGTTGCCATTTGCCCATTTTTAAAACAGGTTGTTTCCCTACTGTTGGGTTTTTTTTAGTTCCTCATATAGTTTGGTTATTAACCCCTTACCAGATGTATGGTTTGTAAATATATTCTGCCATTCCATGGGCTGTCTTTTCACTCTGCTGACTGTTTCTTTTACTGTGCAGAAATGTTTAGTTTCATATAATCTCATTGGTTTATTTTTGCTTTTGCTGCCTGTGCTTTTGAGCTCATATCCACAAAAATCATTCCCCAGACCAATGTAATGGAACTTCTCCCCTCGGTTTTCTTCTAGTAGTTTCAGGTCTCACATTTAGTCTATAATACGTTTTAAGTTTTTTTGTTCGTAGTGTGAGATGAGGGTCTAATTTCTTTCTTCTGTATATGGATATCCAGTTGAAGAGACTTCAGTTCCCTACCATGTGTTCTTGGCACCTTTGTCGAAAACCAATTGACCATAAATGCGCAGACTGATTTCTGAGCTCCCTATTCTGTTGCATTGGTCTACGTATCTGTTTTGGGAATACCATAATACTTTAGTTCACTTTGGGAATGTACATTTTACCATTTTATTGCACTCTCTTCTCTGTCAGTTTTCATCTTTCCCTTGCCTTTGTTCCACACTCTTTCCTTTGGCGCGATCACCCATCGTCTTAGGTTTATGTGTTACAAGTTATGGAGAGGTAAAAGGATGTTCAACAGTCTCTTCCCTCAAGAGGTTTGCAGTCTAAATATATTGTATATTTTTTGTAGATTGCGTAATTCAGCTTAATTTTGCATTAATTTTTTTCCAATGAATTGTGTCCAGAGAAAGGTATTCTTTTTAAGAATAAAATAGTCATTAAAAAGTTGAATGCTAGAAAATCTGAAGCAAACCTAGAGGCAGCATTAACAAATGGGATTAAAAATAGCCAAGTAGAGAAGGTAATTTTCACACTTTTGGGGACAGAGTTTCTCTACTTAACTCTTTAGAGTTGCATAACTTAGACAATGTTAGTTTTATGATGTCTTAATTTTCATTTTAACTTTAGAAGTTTCATTTAAACATGCAATCCAGTGAGTCTGAAATTGAAAAAAAGAGGAAAAACTGGTGTGATCTCTTAGCTCAGTGCCCACTAAAACATGTGCCACGGGCTGTTGGTTCCTTCAGGCTGCTGTATTAGCCAAAACCAGAGAGCCCATTATTAGTAGGAGAATCAATGTGTAGATGACGCTTTGGCTCCAGAGTAATGACAGCTGAGAAGCTTGGGAGTTTGTGGAGGAACCAACCTAAGTAAGTTTTGGACAAATAAAATTATCCAAAATTAACCAATTTCTAAAACTCATGTAAATGATGATAGATGAGGAAATATAAGTATATTTGAAACGAGCTCGGGCAAATTTACACATGACAGACTCATAAGTGGCTACTCTGAGAAGCAGAAATGTCCCTGCACGTTAAGATTGATGGACTTTTGGTTCTGTTCTGCTGAATGAGCACCATGTTTATTCGCCTTTTTCAGTGTGATAAAAGAAATAAAGATTAAGATGTATTGATGTTGGGAAGTGCTGCTATAGCAAACATTTTAGCATTCTTTTTGGCACAAAATGCTGTGTTCCATTAACTTTAACCAAGAAAAAACCTGGAAACCAAGGTCCTTTCCATCCTGCACATCCCAAATGATGCTGGAAAATAAAAATTGGCTTTACTTAGAACATGTATTCATGATAGCACATTATTATTTATTTTGTCAAAGATTTGTGATTGTATACTATGTGAAGGAATTCTAACTTTCTTGATACAAAATGTTGTTCATTTCTTTTCTGATTAAAAAAGGAGTAGATGTTCCTTAGAGAAGATTATGAAATAGGTAATAATAGAATAAAAATTATTATCCGCAATTCACCACACTGAGGTAAACAATTTGTTGTACTTCAACCCCATTGCTTTTATAACTCTTAAATTGTTTGCATATATCAAAACATCACACTTTACTCCATAAATATATATATATATAATTATTTGATCATTAAAAACGTTTAAAGAAGGAAAAAAATAAAAATAATAAAGGCATCAACAATCCCAAAACAATGTATAGACCCAGAAATTATTCTCTTTGCACACACAAAAAGTCCTTAAATGA
>CAUYQG010207889.1:0-20556 GCA_963574415.1 Tarsius wallacei
CATAATACTGAGTGACCTCTCACAGAAACAAAAAACTGAGTATCACATGTTCTCACTCATATAGCAGACCCTGATCATCCAACGTATTACCATAAGAAAATAACTGACAGTGGTGGGAAAATATGGGGGAGGGGAGGGGGAGGGTGATGGCATTAATGGTGGTAAGTATATGTCTGGGGATGGGGAGACACCTCTTATCAACAAGGGTACCTAAACGAAGCATTTTTGTATACCTAACCCTTAACTGTACCCCACAATATCTTAATAAAAAATATTGAATATTAAAAAAAATTAGATAACATAAAAGTATCCTGCCATAGTACATCCAAATATAATATATAACTACAAAAATATTTTAAAATTCATACAGACCTCAAAGAAAAGTGAAAGATTTTCTAAGAGATAAAAAATGAAGGAGAAACAAAAGCATCACAGAGGTTAGGTAGTACTGATGCTTTTACTGCTCTGGTGTGGAGTAGTTGGGAAAAGAAGAAAGAAGTTTTTGGATTCAGTAACTAAAACACTTGCACTTGACAGAGTTTATATTAAACTGAACAGGTTAGAATTGATATGGTCTGTGTATAAGACCAAGAATATAAAAAGTGTAAACAAAAAGAGACTGAATACATGTGGAAAAATCATATAGAAAGAAATGACAAGAATGATATTCTATTTAACTATAGGATCTAGGTAAGGAAATTACAGTAGCAACAACAAAGAGTCATTACATAAGAATGTATAATTATAGGCTTGCCATCTCATGGTGAGGCCCAGCTTACCCTACTTACTTTTTTCCTCCCAGGAAATTCTAGGCCTGAAATTCCTAAAGTATAAACATAGTAGAAAATATTCTACTATATCTGAGGATCTGTAGACAAATAAATAGCAATATCTGACCCCTGACCCTTTCACATAGTATAATTATAAGATATTGGAAATAACTTAAGTATATTTAAAATTATTGAAGAAGGAACTGAAGGCTCAAAAAAGAAAAACACTTAATAACTGCCACCAACATCAAAAGAGCTGAATTCAAATGAGTATCAAGTAGAACTTCTAGAAATTATTAGTATAGTTTCTTAAGTTAAAAACTCAGTGGGCTAATTAGTAAATCAGTCATAGCTAAACTGAACAACATTACTAATATTTGCAAGACGTATTAGAAGAAATTGCCTAGAATCTTCATACATAGAGTGGAATAATAGTGGAGATTTAAACTCATCATAACAAACCTTGGAACGCCAAAGACACAGAAAAGATCTCAAAAGCTACCAGTGAGAAATGACACATTGACAATCTATTCCTCAACACGCTTGATAAAAGCGAAAAAAGCTGTGGATATGCCTACCAAGAATGTATATCCTGGGAGCAACTACAGAAAACAAGCTAGGAGAGAAAATAGTGACAATCCGGCAAGACTTAGGTTTTATCCCAATTTTCCTAGCCTTTCCAACGTGATCTTTCCAGCATAACCTTTTCAGCTTAGTCTGCCCATTCCCATTCATCCTAGCTCATCCCAGCTCCTTCTGCATTGCCTCACTCTTCTTAATTTGATTGGCAGCTCTTTGAAGTCATGTCCATATAGCATATACATTCTTGTGAACTGCACAGTGCTCTGTATATAGAGGGAAAGTACTAATTTAATGCAATTTCCTTTTAACGGATAACACCCTTCATAAATAAAAATACACAGATATCAAGTTCTCATAGTCTACCCTCCATCGTGAATTTTGAAATCAGAACCCACAAATATAGAGGACCCACTGTAAGTATGTGTGTATATGAATAGTATATAAATATATATATATACATATATATATATGAGGTATGTGTGTATATCATGTTTTTAAAATTTAATTTAATTTAATTTTAAAGATGTGGGGTACAATTCAGGATTAGGTACACAAGTGGTCATTGTACAGGTAAAGTTTGGTCCTCCCTTTGGTCCCCACTTTGCCTGGTTTGAGATTAGGTACCCTTATTGATGAAGTGTGCCCCCCACCCCAGCAATTTCCAATTACTGCCAATCCCTTTCTTATAGTATTATAATAATTGTTCAGGGTCCACTTATGAGTGAGAACATGTGGTACTCAATACTTTGTTTCTGTGATAGATCACTGATTATAGATTCTGAATCCATCCAAGTTGCTGTGAAATTCATAATTTTGTCCTTTTTTATGACTATGTAATATTGCATTGTGTATATATACCACTCTTTAAAAATCCGGTCCACCTTTGATGGGCAGCACAGTTGGTTCCATATTTTTGCTACTATGAATAATGCTGCAATAAACATATGTGTGCAGGTATCTTTTTCATAGAATGATTTGAATACCTCTGGGTATATTATCAGTAAAGGGATTGCTGGGTCACATGAAAGGTCAATTTTTAGATTTCAGAAACTACATAAAGTATTTCTAGAAATTCTATTTGATATACATTTTTTGGTCAGTAGTGGTTGTTAGAGTCACAGTCAGTATTGTTTTGTGTAGTCTTTGAATGCCAGATTTATTCAATTGGCAATAGGCAGCATTCTATGTGTTTGAGCAGAAGATTGTTGGAGCTTCATGCTTAGAAAATGTAATTCTGTTTAGGGCATGCAAAGTGTCTGCTATTTATTTTTATATTCCAAAGTTACCAGTAAAATATTAACATTATAATAAATGTTTAATGAATTCTAGCCAATTTGCTATTCATCTCCTTGGTAAAGAAATTACTGCATTTTCAGTTTTATACAGAATAGCATTAAAATGTGAATTTCTTTAAGTTGCTTTTAATTACACTAGAAATAAATGCTCATTTTGAAAATATGAAAAAATGGAGCTAAGCAAAATGAAATCATCCATAATCCTGCTATTAAAGCCAGTCACTGTTGACATTTTGTTGAATACATTTCCAAATATTTTCTATTCATAATCATATACATGAATATAACAATATAAAGCAAACATGACATGTGTATATATGTATGTATATGAACACATTATTTATATAGTGCTTATCTATATGGATATATATATATATCTTTAAACTTCTTTAACACCACAGTGTACATTAAAATATTTACATATCAATAACAGTACACTTTCTTTTTTTTTTTTTTGAGTCGGAGTCACACACTGTCAACCAGGCTGGAGTGTAGTGACATGCACACGGCCACTCCAGCTTCAACCTGTTGGGCTTCCACTATCCTTCCGCCTCAGGCTTCTGAGTAGCTGGAACTACAGGCATGCACTACCATGCCCGGCTAATATTTGACTTCTTGTAGAGACGAGGTTTTGCCAGGTTGCCCAGGCTGGTCTCGGACCTGCGGGCTTAGATAATCCACTGGCCTCGGCCTCCCAAAGTGCTAGGATTACAAGCTGAGACACTCAGCCCAGTCAGTACACTTTCATTCTTAATGCTTGCATGGGATTGTATTTTACAGGTGTGCTACAAATATTTAGCTGACATTTTGCTGGGTTTTAGTTTATTTTTTTACTTTCTTGAATATTATGAGAAAATTTTATTATGCATACATTCTTTTTTAAATTATCATATTATTTTTTCAAATATATTTCTAAAGATAACATTCCATGGTTAAATGATATAAACATTTTTAAGACAGTAATAAAAAATTGGAACCCAGTCTTCATTCTCACCAACAATTAGAAAATTCTGAAAATGCAGAATTTCACCTCTTGTAAGTACAAACTCAGAATTTTCTTTTTTCCTCAATCAAGTTCTCCCTAAAATGTATTTTGATTTTAAACTTCATGCCTTCCCCAAAAAACTCTTCAAACTTTCCACATTTGTAATTTCTCTTTCATAGAATAAAATTGATGCTAAGGAGTATCCCCCCCCAAAATTAGAGTAGATTATTTTCTAGCTCCCATATTTTGTGAGATCATACAGATATAGATACATATTTGCACATCTATTTATAGATATCTAGTATGTTTTTATTTTGCTTATCTAAGTGAGGTTAAAAATAATGTAACAATTTTAAGACCTGACTCAAGGAAATCAAACAAAAATGATGCAGCATTTGTTGATTTAGCCTGACCTTCCTCATCTTTGAAAATTAGTTTAGTGTTTGTTTCTCGTAGCTTAAATACTTGCTAATGTCCTGATCAAACTGAAAGCTTTAGTTCCACATTGAATTTAGATAGGTTAAAGGAAATTGTAACCACTAAGTTGAGTTCATGTAAAAGAAAAAGGAGAAATTTTGTATTCTATCAGTTAAGCACTTTCTGAAGTACGCTGTCTTGTTTGAATCTAATGCTATTCTGCCGCCTCTCCATTTTGTCCTGCACAAAGCAATTATAACCCCAGATTGCTACATGGTCTGGTAGCACCAGGAAGACTGTTAACACCTTGCCTCTCTGGCACAAGATCACACTCAACAGCTTATTAAGATTCAGACATCAGCACCAATGACTATCGTGCTGCACAGGCCTGGGATTTACTTCCAGCTCATTTAATTACAGAAATCAATGAACTCCTGGAACTGGGCCAGGTGAGAGAAAATGAACCTAGCCCAACTGACATTTGTTTGTGCTATCAAGATAGTTCAGTAACCCTGCCTAAAGAAACTGTTGCAATCTACAAGACCTCAAACTGACAAAATGGTGAGAATAAAAATGTCTGAAATGTTTGCTCTTGGATAAAAAATAAGTGTATGACCTAGGTTTGCAATTATATGAAATCACAATGGTGTCAAACTTTTTTGATCAACCCCCAAAATACATTTTATGTCACACTTTGGTACACAAACCCACACATGCACATGTATCAATAAGTATTTTTGAAGATGACATTTAAAAAAATGTATGTCATAGCATAATATCTGGCATTTAGAACATTAACTCAATAAGTGTTAACTATTTTTGTTAGATTATTCTGGAATTTATCAATCCAGAGATAGGTGAAACTTCATTATAAAGTACCGAAGGGAAATTATTGTGAAAAGCATTTAAGATATCTGAATACTTGTATTTACAAACTGACTGAGAAAGTGCAAAACAGTACGTGATAGTGGACAAATGAATCTTACCGAAGGTAAAGCTCACAGGTATTTAGAAGCAACAAATGGCATTGTGAGCAAGACTGTATTTTAAGAAGCAGTACTTAGACTGGATGGCAAAATGAAGAGAGAATAGAAAGAAAGAGGAGCTTTGGGGATTGAAGAGGGATTAATAAGTGAAACATAGTCTTGAGAGTTTTCTAACACTAGCAGTGAGCATAATAGAAAATAAGAACCTACAGAAACAGATTTTGCATTCTAACTGTTCACCTACAAGCTATGTGACCTGGGGCAAGTTAATGAAACGTCACAGGCTACAATTTTCTTGTTCATAAGATATAATAATGAAGACCTCACTTCCTAGTTCCCATGACTCTTTTTCAACATTAAAAGTTTTAGCTGAATGTGGTGGCTTTTGCACTTTGGGAGGCCAAAGCCAGAGGACTGCTTGAGCCCAGGAGTTTGAGACAAGCTTAGACAACACAGTGAGACCTTGTCTCTACAAAAATCAAAAAATAAATGGCATGGCAGTGCCAGCTACTTGGGAGACTAAGACAGGAGAGTCTCCTGAGCCCAGGCGGTTGAGGTTATAGTGAACTATGAATGTTCCTTTGCACCCAGCCTGGATGACAGAGTGAGACCTCAGCTCAAAATTAAAATGTTTTAAAAATTAAAAGTTTTTTTTTTTTTTTTTTTTTTTTTTGAGTTGGCGTCTCACTCCGTCGCCCAGACTGGAGTGCAGTGGCCGCTTCCGGCCACCACAGCCTCGACCTGCTGGGCTCTGGCGATCCTTCCACCTCAGCCTTCCGAGTAGCTGGAACTACAGGCGTGTGCTACCATGCCCGGCTAATTTTTTTGATTTATTGTAGAGATGAGGTTTCGCCTGTGCAGGCGGGTCTCGAACCCGCGGACTCAGGCAGTCCACTCACCTCAGCCTCCCAAGGCGCGGGATTACAGGCTGAGCCCCCGAGCCCGGCAAAAGTTTTTATTTTAAGAAAACTAAGCAATTTGCACAAAGCAAGCTGTTGATACATGTTAAATATTAGTATTAATATTAGAGTTACTATTTTCCCTATATATAAAAATACTATGTTTATATTATTGCAGTTATTTTATCTTTCTACTATTAGGCACTAAACACTTGTTCTTCCTTCACTGCTACAATTGTAGTGCTTGCCAAAGCAATAGCATTTCTGGAGCCGGTTACTCTTATCATTCAGTATGAGCTAATTTTCTGAAAGATTAGTGGAAACTGCTCTCCAATAGTCAGTGAATGTCCGATCATTACCCCATAGAGATGTATTGATGCATATATTAAACATTGGTTGCGATTTTCCAGATTTTCATTTTCTTTTCTTTTCTTTTTTTTTTTTCCCCAATAGTACTACCGTTTTCTTTGCCATTCACACTAGAGATATTGGGTGATTTTCCACTTAGTGTAGTGGAGGGAAACACAGATGGAGCAGGTGTAATGTGCCCACAAATGATACAGAAATGCTAGCTACACACAGGCGCTATCCCAATGCTACATTCACATAAAGCGTATTGCTTTTTTTGTATCCTTTATTAATTGCACTAAAACAGTCTTTTGATTTGATACCACAATATGTTTAACATGCATTTATTTAGCAGTAATATATTCAGAAGTTACAGTTTTACAAATGTCATATTTAAAATTATCGATACAGAGTAAGAAATAGTATGGGTCTAAAAAAGCCATTACCTATACCAACACAGAAAGTATAAATTATTATGACATTGTTTGATATGAATTAAAATTAAAATAACATACTAGGATTTAATGAGGCCAGGGATGACTTAGAGCTCTCAATGCTTATTCAGGGTAAGGGTTGACGTTTCAAGTAAGGAATCGATGCCTTTGCTCAGTGTTAAAGAATGCATGGAAGATATCTGCCAGGGTCGCCATGACAAAATCCCACAAATGGAATGGCTTAAACAGCAGACATGTATATTTTAATATTCTGGAAGCTAAGTACTCTAAGATCAAGGTGTCAACAGGTCTGGTGTCTATCATCTTACAGGTGGCTGTCGTGTTATGTGTTCTCATATGGTCTTTCTTCTGGGCTTATGCATACATGATGTCTGTCTTGTGTAGTTCACATTTCTTCTTTTTTTTTTTTTTTGAGTTGGAGTCTCACTCAGTCGCCCTGACTGGAGTGCAGTGGCCGCTCCCGGCCACTGCAGCCTCGACCTGCTGGGCTCTGGCAATCCTTCTGCCTCAGCCTTCCAAGTGGCTGAACTACAGGCGCGTGCTACCACGCCTGGCTAATTTTTGATTTACTGTAGAGATGAGGTCTCGCCAAGTTGCCCAGGCGGGTCTCGAAACCGCGGGCACAGGCAATCCACTCACCTCGGCCTCCCAAAGTGCTGGGATTACAGGCTGAGCCACCGAGCCCAGCCACATTTCCTCTTTTTTATAAGGACATCAGTCATATTAAATTAGGGCCCATGCTAATGACCTTATTTTAACCTAATCACCTTTCTAAAGCTGCTATCTCTGGATACAGTCAGTTACATATTGAGGGTCAAGGCTTCATGAATATGAATATGCATTTTAGAGAACACAATTCAGCCCCTAACAGTAATCAGGTGGGTTTCAGTCTTTCCTTAATTCATTCAAGTCCAATCAGTTCTGCTATAATGAGAAATGTGCGTTCTGAAGCATCACCATTCTCTGCAAACTTGGCCCAAAAAAACCTGCAGGACTTATGGGGAAAATAGGGTTGGAACACAACACTCAGATACTGCCTCAGTAACACATACATGAGAGATAAGAACCTAATACAACGGTAAACAGTTGTACACGTTTTGTATGTTTGAAAATATATAAATATTACAATAAACATGACACTTTATTCTGAGAAAGATCTGAAAGTATTTGTGGAATTGGGCATTGGAAAGGTTACAGCTTGGGAATTATTCGTAAGTGGCAAAAGATTTATCTGACTAGGATTTATCTGAAATAAAAAGTCTTAGCTCCAGATGTGGAATGGTGTGGAATAGAGTACACACAGGAGATTAAGGCAGCTGTTAGAAGTGTGTGACATATGCATTTTTATATTCCAATGCCATTTGCTTCTTTTAGGTATAGTTTTCTGTGTTCACCTAGTGTTTTTCAAGGACAAACTTGCACACAAGCAAACATGACATTTATGTTAGGCTTAAATTGCTAGTTATAGCAGAATGGACTGAACATCAACATAACTAAATCAAATGAATATGTAAAGTGCTCTGCTGAGGCTGGAAGAAAAAAAAAGGAATTGTAAAATACAGTCTCTGCCCTCAAGTGGCTCACAGTCTGCTGAAAAATGATGGCCCTATAGCAATTCAATGGTTACACTATATAGCACAATGTCATAGAAACTGTTCGTATTCCTGTAGATTAGGAGCAAAGTAAGGATGTGGCTGGGGGTGTAAACTGAGGTAAAGCCTCTAGTGAAATAATTGGAAGAAATCTGTAATTCAGATTTGTATTTCAGCTCTGCCACTTTCTTACTTTGGGACCTTGGACATGCTATTGCAGTGATCTATGCCTCACTCTCCTCATCTAAAAAGTCAGATAATAACAATATCACCTACTTTTTTTTTTTTTTTTTTTTGAGTTGGAGTCCCACACGCTCGCCCAGACTGGAGTGCAGTGGCCGCTTCCGGCCACCGCAGCCTCGACCCGCTGGGCTCCAGGCGATCCTTCCACCTCAGCCTTCCGAGTAGCCCGAATTACAGGCGCGCGCTACCACACCCGGCTAATTTTTTTGATTTATTGTAGAGATGAGGTTTCACCTGCCCAGGTGGGTCTCGAACCCGCGGGCTCAGGCAATCCACTCACCTCAGCCTCCCAAGGCACGGGATTACAGGCTGAGCCACCGAGCCCGGCTAATATCACCTACTTTTTAGATCTATGGGGAAGAGTAAATGCTTACTACAATTCCTGGCACATGCTAAGCATTCTATTAGTGCCCAATGTAATTACTATGAGTATCATTGGTGCTGATTATTAGTGCTAGGTTTATTATTAATATTGCCTATTGATGAGCTGGAAGGTCACACAAAGGAGACTGACATTCCTCCTGGTGGCAATGGAAGACTAGCTTACAAATTTGAGCATGGAGGTCACTATATTATGTTTAATAAAGCTTTGACAGCACTCAGGAATAAGGATTGAAGACTGGTAAAAAGAGAAGCAAGTGTACCATCTAATTTAAGTGGGAATTTAGAAAGGGCAGTTACAAGGAGATGAGAAGAAAGGAACTATTAAAAAAAAAAACACGAGATGAAACCTGTAGGCATTTGTGACCAATTTATTACATGCTGAGCAAGAGGGAGGAGAAGGAATCTGGAGCCCTAGATTTTTATTTTAATCAATTGAATAACGTAATTCACAAGACTAGAGGTATCATTATAAAAATAGATTTTTAAACCTAAAACAAAAAGTTTTGTTTTGTATTTATAAAATGAAAGTGCTATATGATAGCATAATGAATAATTTAAAATAACAATTCATGTTTGTGAGACAAGATCTTGCTATGTTGCCCAGGCTGGAGTCCAGTTACTACTTACAGGTTCAATAGCTCACTGCAGCCTCAAACTCCTGGGCTAAAGAATCCTCCCACTTCAGTCTCCAGAGTAGCTGGGACTACAGTCATGAACCACTAAGCTCCATAGTACTTGAGAAAAGTCTGGGGTGAAGATCTGATTTTAGACTGTGCACAGTATCAATAGTGTACGAATATGGAGTGCCAACACTATAGCTATCAATCTGCTTTACTTTCATTGGCACAGTGCTCCTGACTTGCTGACTTCATCAGAACCCTCTAGTTCCTCAATTCGATCCCAAAATATTTCAAAATGCTTCCTTTTAACCCATGGGACTATATACACAAACGTCTAATTATAACACGGCCACAATATACCTGTAAAATATGTTCTCCCATTCCCTCTCATGCTTCCTGTTGCTACCAGCAGACCTGCAGTATTTGCTACTCTTCAACATGCCAACTGTCACCCTCATGAGAATCTTCTGTCATTACCACCACTATGAAGATGCCTAGTAGCTAGTTGGCTATATACTGTGGTACCAAGGGCAGGATGATGAGAGCAATCATTCAAGGGGTAAACTAATTGTTTAGAAATTGGACCAATGGAAGGTTTGTATTTTTTTTTTCCTGGAGGAGGAATATTTAGCAGTGGCCTGTAGTAGAATTTTCAGAGCATGGTGATGAAAAGAGTTTATCCACTTTTAGTTAGTCTTAATACATTCTTTGCAAATTAAAATACCACCCTACACCACTCCACTGTCACTTCACCCTTGGTATAGCATTGACTACACAGGTATGAGACTCAGAAGCCAGATAAACTGTGGATAAATTTTGGAGGTAAGGGCATACTATGTAATATTTAAAGTTCTGAGGCTATATGAGATCAAGCATAATATATGAAGATATAGAAGGAAAAGGCAGCAGGAACTAATCCCTGAGTCATTTTACTTATGGAGACCAGTAAGAGAGGAGGAATATATAAAATGACCAAGAATAAATGACTGGTGAGGTATGAAAAATGATAAGGTAGTGTAGAAGTTAGTTAGTTACTGAAATCCAAGTGAAGAAAGTGAAAAGAAAGAAATCTGAGGTGCCAAAAGAGGAGGAAAAATCATTGGTTTTTTTGTGAAAATTAGTTGAACACAGCTACATGGGAAGTGGAAGGATCACTCTAAGCTCTTAGAGTGATAGTCTTAGTTAGTATCTTCTAATCCCTTCTTTCCAGGGATTTTTCAGGATTTGTTGTTCATACTACAATAGTTACTATTGTTTATTTCTTTAGTGGTTGTTGTGAATTTAGTCTATAAAGTCTATATTATTTCTTGTATGTGTTCCATGAAGTTTCTGTGTATTTTCTTAATGGTCAGCTTATAATCAGACAGATTTATTTAAGTGACTAGAATGAAAAATATCTTCCAATCTTTGCTGAGATATATAAAATATATAAGTGTCTCCATTAGATAGAATTCTGTGTCTATGCATCTTTCACATTTAGCAAGGTAGTTAACAACTCTGCCTTAGTCTTCACTTCCTCCTTCCATCAAGCTTCAAAGTCAGCAGGAAGAGAGACATTTGCAAGATCTTCTCATATCATTTCTGAGCATGTAGACAGTCCTTAAAGCATGTATTGACTTTTAGATTTCAATAATATGTTAAGGCTTTTCAAAACCCTTAACAGTATTGTATTACTGAGTCTTTCTTTCCAAGCTTTTTTGTTAATATATTATTTGTTCCATCCAGTATCTACTGCTTCAAGCTGTAGTCTATAAATATTTTGACATAACCCCAAGGGAGCAGCTTTAGCACTAGACTAGTCTCAAATTTGGTGAAATAAAGATAAGCTTTTTAAGGTGTTCTTTCAGTAAACTGCCAAAGAGATCAGATTAAATAATTAATTCTAGTACTTTATAAGTGAGACTGTTCTATACCCTTAGATCCTGAGAATGCAGCCTGCTATTTTCATGGTTACCAATGAGCTGGGAAGTATGATGGATGTTAAGACGCTACAAAGTTTGTTGCTATTTTCAAGAATCAGCAATTTCTCTTTCTTGAATAAACATTCCCCAGGCTTATTTTTAAATAAAACTTCCTAAGAAAAGCTTGTCATAAACCTTTGGTTAATTTCCAGAGTTCAAAACAAAAATGAATTCTAACTTTTTTTACTTGCTTTATTACTGTTTTTATGAAAGGGCAGACTTTGAAGTTTCTTATTTTATCTTTTTGGGTGATGTCTTTTTTTATTTAATTGGGAAAAAGTAAAGGGAGATTATTTTTATGTTTTATTTATATAAATAAATTATTTGTATAAGCTTGCATATACATATAACATGGACACATATATACATGTGTGCACATACATAATTATATGTGTGTGTATTTTTTAAAACTGTGCTTTATATTTCATAATAGATTGTATTATGTTTTATTTATTCTTTGTAGCTATTTTGATCATGTGCTCTTTAGCTTATTAGTGTAGAGTTTGAACATCTTTCCATACCTCTTGAAAAAGATAAACAAAATAAACAAACTGATGGTAAGCAATCACATATGTAGACCACATGCTTATTATTTGGTCTTACTGTCTCTTCAGCACAAGTGACATTTCAGCTTATACATATTTTGACCACAGGTCCTGATTTGCCTGAGTCTGTTCTGGTTTATGCCCATTGCCTGGTAGTAACTGTTAAAAGCCTGTTTGTTTACTTTTTAAAGAGTCCTGGTTTAGACTGCATATTATATGATTGTCCAACTTATAACAAAAACTATATACAGTATGTCAATGGATTTTAGTGATTCTCAATTCAACTCTATTTCCTTTAAAAGTCAAAAGCTCTGGAAAATGATTATGTAAAATGTAAAAGCCCAGTTTAAATTTCGATTCTACCTACAACAAAGAAAACTTAGCAAGCAATTTCTCTGTGCGTCATGAGAGAAAGTTTCCTTTTCTGTGGAACAGAATTTATAAACTATGTGATTTCTTAGATTGATTTAGATACAACTAGTTTTAGAATCTGTTATGTGTATCTATGAGATCATGGAAGGTTTTGATAGAGAAAACTCAAATATATTTCAAACAAAAAAAAGTATTGGTTTTCAGCCATATGTGAGATATTTTTTACTAAGTTTATAATGCTATAAAGGAATTCCCTTAGAGCCAACCCCCCTTGAGATTTACTCTTCAATAAAATTTTAAATAAAAAAAATTCTGCTCTCTAAATAGATAGAATAATTTACTTATGTATTATCCCAAGAGACTATGGAATAAAATATATAGGTGTCTCCATTAGATAGAATAATTTAGTGGCATTAAAATTTTATGTAGTTGTAAAATTATATGTAAGTTATAAATATTCATGATGAT
The DNA here is from genome assembly GCA_963574415.1 of Tarsius wallacei. Taxonomy (NCBI): domain Eukaryota; kingdom Metazoa; phylum Chordata; class Mammalia; order Primates; family Tarsiidae; genus Tarsius; species Tarsius wallacei. Next base: position 12,923 of record CAUYQG010207889.1, read on the forward strand.
GACATTTAAAAGGAACCCTACATTATCTACAGCATAATCCAAAATTTTTGTATATTTTAAAAGAAAGAAAAAATGAAATCATGTGTTAATTTTGTGGGCTGAATTGTGTTTCCTCTAAATGTACATGTTGAGCTCTTAACCCCGAGTACTTCAGAATGTGACTGTATTTGGACATAGGACTTTTAAAGAGGTAAATAAGATAAAATGAATTCATATAAAACATGGACATTTAAAATAGAAAGGGTCTATTAATTGTCAGCTCTGGTACCTACTAGGCTTGTGAACTATCTCAGTTTTCAGATTTCAAAACTGTAAAATGAGGTTTAAAAACTTTACCTTACTATTGTATGTGAACTGCTTATTGACTTCCTGAATGCTCTAAAACTCATAAGTGGTGGTAGTAGCACTGATAGCTGTAAGGGCAGTTACAATGTTGGTGATAGCATAGCTAAGAAAGGTGTTTCTAAGAATGTAATGGTATGTTTACTAAGTTTCTTAAAATTGTTAGTCTTTACTTTTCTAGTCAAAAAAATAATGAATGCTATTTCAAAATATATTGGTTTTAACAGTATTTGGACAAAACAATATCTTGATAGTTAATTATCTGTGAAAATTGGTGTCTTATTTCATTCAGGCTGCTATAACAAAATACCATAAAGTAAATGGCTTATAAACAACAGAATTTTATTTCCTACAGTCAGTCAAGGAGGATCAAGTCTCCAGTAGATTCAGTATTTGGTGAGGGCCTGCATCCCGGTGCATGGATGTCCATTTTCCAGTTGTGTCCCCAAATGGCAGAGAGAGGAAATATGCTCTCTTGGGATTCTGATAAGGACACTAATCTCATTCGTGAGGGTTCTACTCTCATGACCCAGACTAATCTTAATTACCTCTCAAAGACTCTACCTACTGATACCATTACAGTAGAAAGTATGGTTTTAGTATATGAATTTGGGGGAAGACACACAAGTAATCAGTTTATAAAAAGTGGTACAGTCAATCACTAATAGATACAGACCTGTACTCAGATAAGTTAGGTTTATTTAGCTTACAACAGCAAGTAAGAATATACAAAAGAGAAAATTAAAGAGCATTTTGCTAAAAGAGAGCTAAGAAGGGCTTATTAAGGAACTTGAATATGTATAAGATGATTCTAAGGAGGTTTTATAGAAAAAAATCATTACTGGATTGGGAAAATTCAGGAAGCAAGTACAATGCTGATTGACTGTCCTGGTAATTTTTAGTTAGAGGTAGGAGAATTAATGTGGAACTGGAGCTGTTACTGGTGAAAAGAAATAGTACCCACTCATATTGAAACAGAGGAGACCTCAAGGGTCCACAGACACCTTTCCTTTGAGCAAGCTTCTAGGGGAACCTCAACCTGGAGGATTTTTGACCCTGGAAAGAACCCACCCAGGAAAGAATTCAAGGAATCTGGTTACCGCACAGGCAGAGGAGCAGCCATAGGATGCTGTCTGATTATAATTGCAGGTATTTTTTGATTATACTCTAAGAGAGGGATGGATTATTTATAAGTTTTCTGGGAAAGAGGTAGGGAGTTCCTGGAATCCAGCCAGGGTCTCTCCCCTTTTCCAACCATATAGGGTAACTTTCAGGAGTTGCCATGGTAATTATAAACTGTCATGGACAGGCAGGAGTATCACTTAGCATGTGAATTCATTGTAATTAGCATATAATTAGTAAAAAGTTTAGGTGGAGGGTAAATTTGACTCTGTCATGGTTTGAGCCAGTTTAGATGGGTTTTCAGCTGCATCCATTCCTATAGCAGGTCCTCGTAACGTGTGTCTTAGGGAGAGAGTCAGCCCTGCTGCTTGTCATGGGAAACTAGTCCTAACTCCTAAGTATTAACTGGAAGAGAGGGATGAATATTCCTGTGACTCATGGAGTTCTTTTCAGGTAGTTTCTTCATAGAGTCTTAGTGTCACTGTCATGTTCCTCCAAGATCACACAATGGCTTCTTTGTCTGATAACTGTTTCTATTCTGTGAGGGTTTCTGTTTTTGTTTGTTTTTGTTCTTATTCAGTTGGTAATAACCCCATCTGGCTCTCAGCTTCTAACTGCCAGAGATTTTTTTTCTTATTATTATTCTCCTTTATTTTGTTTTTTGCTTTCTTGCAGTTTGAAGACTGCTAATGTCCCAGGAGAAGTTATGGCATCACATTCTCAGTCCCTTACTCTTTGTAGCCAATAACCAACAGTCAATTGGCCAACCTGCTTGGCAAACTGCATAATTGGTACCCAAATATACATTTTAAATAAATAAATAAGACTGACTAAGTGTGATATTATTATTATTATTATTATTATTTTGCAAAAAAGAAGATTGGTCTCTGCAATTCCATTCATTTCTCTATGAGGCATTCACTCTCAGTCATTTAGAATGTGAAACAGCCTCTCCCAAAGTAGAAGTTTACAGGTAAAGTTCTTACTAAATGTTATATCATGAACCGTATAAGGAGAAGAACTCAATGTCATCAGACTTGAGTTCTAACTAGTGAATTACTCTAAAATGCGATGCCTTAACATGCTTTGTGCTAGGTGAGATTCTGTGAGCATTGTGACATCTCCAGGGCTCCTGACTTCCCCTAAGACTGCCTATGTTGGAAGTTATATGGGAGAGAAGATGAAGGGAATCTCATAATCTTGTCTAATTGCTCCTGCATAGAGTGCTTGGCTGTCCTGCTGAGATTTCCTGGTGCCTGTGTGTTGTGGTCCCTGCGGAATATGAGAGCAGGACATTTGGAGAGGGATTGTTTTAAGCTACTTTCTCGAAAGGACAAAGATATTCCCATTCTTTTCTTATCCTGAGAGTGAACTGGAATCCAGCAAAGTTTCAAAAATTAAAGGATTCTCACAGGGCTTTATTGAAAGATGGCAGGTAATGAGCAGAGGCAATTTTTAAAAGTCACAATCAGAGGAGAGCGATGTAGAGCTTGCAATTATGTGCTAGAGAAGGTTGAACTGTGAAGGGTCTGAATTCACAGGAGGCAAGTATCCAGCTAAGGACCTCACTAATGAATTCATAAAGGCTGTTCTTGCTTCGAAAATGTCAAAGAATGAGAATCAGTTAAATCACAGAAGGGGAAACACAAAAAACCTCAGCAGCTAATGATGGCAAAGGATATTTGAATCATTTAGATATTGATTTAGAGGACTTTTTAGAATAGGATAAAGAAAAAAATATACATGCTTACCTCTAGGATTAATAGATGTGGGTTAAAAATCCCCATGAAGTCTCAGTAAATCGAATACATGCTAATCTTTAAGGTAAAACACACACACACACAAACACACACACACACACACACACACACACACATACACGGATAGATTGAGAAAGAAAGGCTTTGGTGAAGGGCAGCCAATGTACAGAGAGAGAGTAAATGGAGGATAAGAGAACTACATCTAATCTAGGTGCCTTTATAGAGCAACACAGAACTAAGACAATGACATTTTGTGCCTTTTGGAAATCATTGGCTGCTTGAAATACCAAATGCCTAGAATATGCTACCTCAAGTAAGATAATGAGTAGAAAACTCCAGAGCTCTTAATAAATCCAGGGGAATTTACAAGAGCCATTTTTATTATTATAAAGACTTTACTCAGAGTAAATTAATCTTTTTAGTCATAGGCATTGCTGTTGTTTCCATGCAGGACCAAGATAGGGAAGTTAAACAACAGAATGATCACAGCGGTTCTTCCTAAAAATGTTGAGTGTTACTTTTAACAGTCCCTAGCTATTTGTTTCTGTTCTGTTTGGTTCATCTCTGGGGAATGCTCCCCAAATACCTCAAGTACACTGTGAGAAATAGTCCCTCTCCACTAGTAAAATGTGCTTTGGGAAAACACTGTGTTAAAGACATTCACATTGAGGTATAACTTATCAAAATGTGCATACACAGTATTTCAACAGGTAGAAAAGTTCTGAGGAGGGAAGCTTTAATGAAGGGTTTCAGATAAGAACCCTTAGGTAGGACTGGTTTGTGACACCTATCTCTAAAAACCCATTGACACTTCTGTGCCCTCTTGTTCTCTATGTCAGGCTTGCTCTGCTCCCTTCCATGTTCCTGAGAGACCCATTTCAGATTTGACTGGGCTAAGTGAGCTCAAACATCACAGCCCCTCAAGGCATCTTCACAGATTTAAAGACTTTCCCTTGCTGAAAATAAGGTCCCATGAACTGAAGAGTGATTGAATGCAAAGCATGTCTAGGCACAATTAGGGAAGAGAAGATTGGAAAATTAAGCAAAATGGCAATAGAACTCAGCAAGACTTTACTGAGTACTGATATAATTCAATGAAACAGGAAAGAAGAAGTTGAAAAGAGAGACTGCTGAGACTTGACATGGCTGCTGGTTTTGACAAAGATGACTTCATTCAACCACCTAACTCTTGCTTCCAATGATTTTGAATTTTCAACCAATGATCAAAGACTGACTTAGCAAGGAGAAAGATATCTAATTGGATTTGCAGGATAAGTGGGACACACAAAAAAAGGTGGGTGAAAGGTCAAGTGTTCCAGGAAAATAAAAGCCAAAGGCCAAGTTGAGGCCAGGTTCTAAATCTAAGAGGGAGCTGAGGTTCTCAACCAGTTAACATCACAGTAACTTGCAGTGAAAAAGCCCTTTATATTCTCCTCTTCAGATTAGAAGTGAAGATGACTACCTCTAGTGCCACATGGTTTTTAAAGTCTTTTCTTCAGTGATGCCCTTATTGGTTCTGTGATCTGTAGCTGAAGATGCAAATAACTGCAGAAGTGGGTTAGTGGAGAATATGTTAATAGAGAATAGAAGGAAACAAGAGTCCCTGAACATCACTGGCAGTAACTAAAAATGCAAACAGCACACTAAATTCAGTTGACTAAATGTCCCTTTCTCTCTTTTTTTCTTAAATGTCTACTTCTAGTCTGCCACTATCCTAGTGAAATAAAGATGGGTAAGTATAAAATCCGAAAAAAACCTGACACATGAGTAATTCACTGTATTTCAGTATAACACCTGTTCTCAGGGGAGGCTTAAATAAAACATTATAGGTGGACAAAAGGATAGGTTGTTTCTCAGGAATGGGGATAGATAAAAGAGTTTTAGGAGAGTTATCAAAAAAAAGACATCTAGCCTTATCATACTTTAATTTCCTTAGAAGCATTCCATTATCGCTTAAGTTTCTCATCATTTTTTCTCTCCTCCTTCATTTATTAAAAAAAAATCTATAAGGGCTAAATCTTATATTATAATGATGACACGATAGGCATTTTGGAAAATAATAGACTATGGAATCTTCTAATTGGTATCAAGTCCTTTCATTTTTTATCAAACAGAAGAAGAAATCATAAGAAATTTAATATTTGTCTTTTTATTTTTTAATCTAAAGAAGGAATTTATACCAAGAGTACATCAATCCAAAGACTTTTCAATTCTACAAAGACAGTGCCTTTGGGTAAAACAACTGTGCTGTTGAGAGGATCTGAATAATTATCACAAGCCTGGACTTCAGAGGCTGTGTTTTCTGAAAACAAAAACAAACAAAAATAAATAAATAAAAAGGAAACCTAGCAGAGTACCTCTAAAGGGCTGCTCAGCACGCCTGCTTGCCTAGTCAAGCATTCCTTGGAACAAGCCCCCTATTGATTTTATTTAACAAGAGAAGTACTTCTATTCACACTGGCATACCTTTGGTGATTGTTGGTTTAAGAGGAATTCAACAGAACCAGCAGGACAGGCAGCTCACAGTTCTGACTCAATATTCCTAAATGTAAGAGTTAATATCGAAGATACAACTTTAGAAAGTCTATGATGTTCCTATCCAAACTGACATCGCTATCTTTCTTTTTTTCTTAAAAATGCTTCATTTAAAGGGAAAATGCTTATCGACATTATTAAGAACTTTCATTGAATACTGTTTGTAATAAAAGTACACAGTTTATAGAAAAGAGTATTTTTTTAGATAAGCCAGCTTATTTGAAAAATATTTGTAAAATTAACTACATCACAGTCAAAAGCACTCAGTATATTTTTTTTCAAGTTTGAAAGAGGAATTTCTTTTCTTTTAATTTTAATTTTTTAATTTTAATGATGTGGGGTACAATTCAGGGTTAGGTGTACAAGTGTTCATTATGCAGGTACCCTTGTAGATGAGGTGTGCCCCCACATCCCTAGGCAGATTCCCACTACTGCCAATCCAATTTCCCCACCCCATTCTCGGCTGTTTCCCTCTATTGCCAGTCCTTTTCTTACAGTATTAGGGTAATTGCTCAAGGTCCACTTATGAGTGAGAATATGTGATACTCAGTTCTTTGCTTCTGTGAAAGATCACTCAGTATTATAGACTCTAAGTCCATCCTGGTTGCTGTGCAGTTCATGATTTTGTTCTTCTTTATGGCTGTGTAATATTTAATCATGTACATGTACCACATTTTTTAAATTCAGTCCACTTTTGATGGGCAACACGGTTGGTTCCATGTTCTTGCTACTGTGAACAAAGCTGCGTTAAACATACGTGTGCAGGTATCTTTTTTACAGAGTGATTTGAATTTTTCCGATTATATTCCCAATAGGGTAGTGTGGGGTTGTATGGAAGGTCAATTTTTAGAATCTTTTTTGTTGTTGTTGTTGTTGCTGTTTTTTTTTTTTGAGTTGGAGTCTCACTCTGTCCCGGCCACCACAGCCTCAACCTGCTGGGCTCTGGCGATTCTTCCGCCTCAGCCTTCCGAGTAGCTGGAAATAGAGGCATGCGCTACCACATCCGGCGGATTTTTTGATTTATTGTAGAGATGAGGTCTCGCCAAGTCTCCCAGGGGGGTCTCGAGCCCGTGGGCTCAGGCGATCCACTCACCTCAGCCTCTCAAGCATGGGATTACAGGCTGAGCCACCGAGTCCGGCTAAATTTTAGATCATTTAGGAATCGCCAAACTGTTTTCCAGAGGTTGTACTAGTTTACACTCCCAACAATTGTGCAGAAGTGTTCCCTTTTTGCTGGATCCTCTCCAGCATCTGTTGTTTTTCTGAGTTATTTATTTTTTTTATTCAATTTTTAAATTATGATATTGTGGGGTACAGTTAAGGGTTAGGTTTACAAATATGCTTCGTTTAGGCATCCTTGTTGATAAGAGGTGTCTCCCCATCCCCAGACAGATATTTTCTACCATTAATCCCATCACCCTCCCCCCCCATAGTTTCCCACCACCGTCAGTCATTTTCTTGTGGTAATACGTTGGATGATCAAAGTCTACTATATGAGTGAGAACATGTGATACTCAGTTCTTTGTTTCCGTGAGAGGTCACTCAGTATTATAGATTCTAGTTCCATCCAGGTTGCTGCGAAATTCATGATTTTGTTATTTTTTATGGCTGCATAGTATTCCATTGTGTATATGTACCACATTTTTTAATCCAGTCTTCTTTTGATGGACAGCATGGTTGCTTACAGGTTTTTGCTATTGTGAACAATGCTGCAGTAAACATATGTGTGCAGGTATCTTTTTTATAGAGTGATTTGAGTTCTTCAGGGTATATTCCCAGTTGGGGGATCACGGGGTCATATGGGAGGTTGATATTTAGAGCTTTTAGGAATCGCCACACTGCTTTCCACAGAGGTTGCACTAGTTTACACTTCCA
>CAUYQG010207890.1:0-19552 GCA_963574415.1 Tarsius wallacei
CCTGTAGTTCCAGCTACTTGGAAGGCTGAGGCGGAAGGATCGCCGGAGCCCAGCAGGTCGAGGCTGCGGTGGCCGGGAGCGGCCACGGCACTCCAGTCTGGGTGACAGAGTGAGACTCCAACTCAAAAAAAAAAAAAAAAAAGAGGACAGTTTTAAACTCAACCATATTGGTAATTATGTAACATGTAATGGTCTATACCTTAATCAAAAGACAGAATTTGTGAGATAAAAAAGGAGACAGGCCAGGTGTGGTGGCTCATGCCTGTAATCCTAGCACTTTAGGAGGCTGAGGTGGGAGGATTGGTTGAGCCTAGTAGTTCGATACTAGCCTGGACATAGTGAGACCTCATATATACAAAAATAATAATAATAAAAAAATCATGTGTGGTGACATGCACCTATACCCAGCTATTTGGAGACTGAGGCAGAAAGATCAAATAAGCCTAGGTTGTGGTTAACCACAATTGTGCCACTGCAATCCAGATTGGATGACAGAGTGAGATCTGACTAAAAGCAATAAATAAAAAGATTAAAAGGAAAGACAAAACTGTGTGTTATCCACAAGTAACTCGCTTTAAATGTGATGATTAAAAATAGGAAAAAGTAAAAGGATAGAAAAAAATATTTCATGGAAACAATAAGCAAACTAAAACAAGACTGGCTATATTAACATTAGAGAAAATAGAAACCAGGAAAAGGATTATTAGCATGGTTGAAGAAAGACATTTCATACTGATAAAGGGTCAATTCAGCACAAGGATATAACAATCCTAAATGTATATGCACACAAAAAATGAAGCAAAAACTGAAATGAATTTTAAAGAAGAATAGGAAAATCAACAATTATAATTGGAAATTTTTGCACTTCTTTCTTGATAATTTATAGAACAAGTAAACAGAAACTCTAACAATATTTACTGACTGGTGAATAACACTATCAACCTGAAGAATTGATGTAAATATTTCTACACAATAGCAACAGAATATCCACTCTTTTCAAATGTACACGAAACATTTGCCAAGATATACCATGTGTTGAGCCAAAAAACAAGACTCAACAAATTTAAAAGGATTGAAATCATATAAAGTTTCTGTATTGCCCATAACAGAATTTGATAAGAAGTCAACAAAAGAAGAATCTGGAAAATCTTCAAATATTTGGAAATTAAACAACATACTTTTAAATAATCCATGGGTCAAAGAGGAAATAACAAGGAGGATTATGAATATTTTGAACTAAATAAGAGCAAACACACAACTTATTAAAATTTGTAGGATGTAATCTTTCACCTTAAGATGCTGGAAAAGAAAAAGAAGCAAATTGTTTAATAGCTCTAGCTAGGACTTCCAAAACTATGTTGAAAAGAAGGGGTGAGAGTGGGCATCCTTGTCTTGTTCTAGTTTTCAGGGAAAATGGTTCCAATTTCTGTCTGTTTAGCAGTATGTTGACTGTGGGTTTCTTATAGATAGCTCTTATTATTTTGAGGTATGCCCCATCTATACCTAGATATGTTCAAGGGTTTTTATCAAGAAGAGGTGCTGGATTTTACCAAAAGCTTTTTCTGCGTCTAATGATAAAATCATGTGTTTTCATTTTTACATCTGCTGATGTATTTAATTACGTTTATGGTCTTAAGAAGGTTGAACCACTCCTGCATCCCAGGGATGAAACCTACTTGGTGGTTGTGTATGAGTTTTGAGATGTGTTGTTGGATCCAGTTTGCTAGGTTATTGTTGAGAATTTTAGCATCTATGTTCTTCAAGGATATTAGCCTGTAGTTCTCTTTCTTTGTTGGATCTTTACCTGGTTTGAGTATCAATGTGATGTTAACTTCATAAAATGATTTGGGGAGTTTCATCTTTCTCAATTGCCTAGAATACTTTCAGTAGGATTGGTTTCAGCTCCTCCTTAAATGTCTTGTAGAATTCTGCTGGAAAGCCATCTGGTCCAGGGCTTAAAGGGTGGGGTGCGGCGCAGGGGCTCCTGCCGTGGCCCTGGTGGCCCCAGCATGGCTGCCCCACCGGAATATTTTTATAATACCAGTTGAGCATCCCAAATCTGAAATCCTAAATGTTTCAGTGGACCATATCCTTTGAGCTTCATGTTATCATTCAAAAAAATTTGGATTTTGCAGCATTTCAGATTTGGGATGCTCAGTGGATATGGAACATACTACTTGTTGAATTGTTTTCAATGCCCTGAATTATTAGTACAAGAAGGCAGTGAATTTTAGGACCCAGACATGAGAAAGAGCTGGAATTTTGCATATAGAAAATTCATGTCTTTGTGAGAATGCAAAGGCATCTTAAATAACAAACTTGGTTTTTATCTCTGTTAGCAAGTCACTTTTGAGTGAATTAGGAATTTAGGATGACTTGTGATTACTTGAACATGAAGAATTGGGCATGCATCTTCAATGTAATAAATTCTTTTTTAACTGATTTTTTTTTCCTCTGCAGCTGTAAAATACACTTAACCCAAGCTACTTGTGTAACTTAAATGGGATTAAGGATTACACATAACTTGATAAGGTGTTATTAAAAACAGCAACATTTTTGGCTCAGAGCTCCAAAAGACAGAGCCTTAATCTGCAGGAAGAAGGACACAGAACTGCAGCCTGAGGGCACTGGCAGATCCCCTACAGATGGAGAAGAGAAGTGGCAACCGCCATTGAAACTCAACTTACCCTCATACCCCCTGTCATTCCTAAGAAACAAAAACCCCAATCTGAAGGGGGTAGGGCAATCAAAATATATCCCAGAGTTCCCAGTAGAAACTCACTGTACCCAAAGGAGGAGAAAAGGAGAAAACGAAAAGCTCTACCCTTAGGGTAGGGGCAGGATTGTGTGCTATCTAACATTACATACATCTGGAGGAGGGGAAGGAGCACTTGTGAAGGACACACCATCAAGACATATGTTCACAGTGCCCGTGCAAGACTAATGCTTAATCAGAGCATCAGATTTCATCTTCCCTTCCAGACTCTGCAACCACCATACTTACAAGCCCTGAGAGAAATAACAATGGGATACCACTTGGCAAACCATGGAAAGGGAAACCCAAAGCCAAGTGGGGAGACTCACAGTTAAGCAAAGAGCAAACTTTACACCCAGCCCAGCTCCTGACCAGACTAACACAAACCTAACAGAAAGTGTTCTCACAAGCATAGAACATACTTACCTCAGAATCTGCTATCCTTGACAGCATGTTTGGCCTTCAAAAAGGCAAGAAATGACATTCTGAAGGAGCAAAGCAATCATCAGAACTAGAATCAAATATGATACAGATGTTACAAATATGAGAAGGAATTTACATGGCTACAACTAATATGTTATGGCTCTTATGGAAAAGACAGAGAGCATGCAAGATTATGGATAATTTCACCAGAGAGATGGAAATTACAAGAGAAGGCCAAATGAAAAAAATTGAAAAATGGAAAGTAGAGAGATGAAGAATACCTTTAATGAATTAATCAATAAACTGGGCATGGTTGACGAGTCAGTGAACACGAAGAGAAGTCAGTAGAAGTTATCCAAACTTAAATGCAAAGATTTCTTTTTTAAGTGGAAAAAAGAAGAACAGAGCATCCAACACCTGTGGCATAATATCAAATGGTCTAACAGACTTGTAATTGGAATCACAGTGGGAGAAAAGAGAGAGTAGAGCAGAAAAAATATTGGGCAAAATTTTTCAAAATTAGTGGCAGACACCAAGCCACATATCTCAGAAGCTCAAGTTCAGAGAATACCGTGCACATCCACACACACACCTCTCAAAGTGTACTATATTCAGATGCTGAAAACCAAAGACAGAAATTCTTGAATGTAGCCAGTGATGTATTGCCTACAGAAGAACTAGGATAAGAACTGCAGCAGACTTCTCATCAGAGACCAGGCCAGCAAGAAGACAATGGAGTGACTTTTCTTTAATGAAATGAAAAAGCAAACAAAAATGAACGTAAAGCTGTCAACCCAGAATTCTATACCAGCAAAAAGATTCTTCAAAAGTTGAGGAGAAAATTTTTCTCAAGCTAACAAAAATTGAGGGAATTAATTGCCAGTAGACCTATTCTATAAGAAATGTTAGATAAAATTATTTAGGCAAAGGAATATGATAATCAGAAACTTAGATTTACACAAAGAAAATAAGAGCACCAAAAATGGAATAAATAAAACAACAGTAACAGCATAGAGTAAGTGCTAAAGGCAGAAGCCAGGACTTGTAATGAGTTCTTTTTTGGCTCATTTAAAATGCAGCCCTTACATTATTGTTTAATGGGTATGGAGTTTCATTTTGGGAAGATGAAAAAGTTCTGTAGATGAATGGTGGTGATAATTGAACAACAGTGTGAATGTATTTAATGTCCCTGAACGCTACCCCCCAAAATGGTTAAAATGATAAAGTTTATGTGGTATGTATTTAACCACAAAAATTACAACTTGATACATCCAAAGAATGTATCATAAAGCAACTCTGTTTTTGTTTTCATTGTCTCTCCAGTGGGCTGCCTCCTCCCCTGCCCCTGAATGAAGTCTCAGGTAGCTCCTATAGCATTTACAGACCTTCTTAGATAGTGAAAAAGTTCTCCAGTCAATCTTAGTGACAAAAAAAAATTCATTTCAATGGTTAAAATGTCAGATCGTACAATGTAGTCAAAGCTGAGAACGTCATGTAAAGTTAAAGCTTTTTCCCTCCAATTTGGGCTTCCTTCAGGCTGTAATCTTAGGAAGAAAGAAGTGACACGGTTGCCTTTTCTCTGTTTCACTGCCTTGCATCCCTCTTCTTTTTTCAGCTGGGATTTCTGGCTCCTCCAGGAACTGGAGCCAGGGCGGTAGAAGAGTTGCAAGGGGCTGGAAAATCTCACTTGGCTATTCCTTTTGTGAGCTGGCACTGGCACCCTTTGGTGGTTATTAACACTGGTTCTTTCTCTTGTGGGATGCTTTCATAATTCCAGAAAGATTTTCCCCCTGTGAACATTCAACTGTAGCTCCTTTCATGAGGGCAGTGCCTGTCTTTCAGTCTACCTTGTGACCCTTCCTTCTTTCTCTACTCTTGCTTCTGCATCCAATTATGTGTTTTGTCACTCTGTAGGAGGAAATGCAGGTCACATCCAGCATAGTCTTCTGTCCTTCATCTTAGGCCATTCAGTAGCCTCTCCCCTGTGGCTTTTTCAGGCTTATGTTAGGTATCTCTAAGCTCCCAGAGCAAATATAAAGTCCTCCAAGGGTCGTTGGTGGTGGTGGTGGAATATGTATGCATAGCCTGTTGAGAAGCTCTTTTGCTTAGGCTCGGGGTGAGAAAGAACTGTCTCATCATCTTACCCACTTCAGATAGGAGAGGGAAAATGCCACAGTACTACGAAAACCTCCTTCCCCAAATTTCTCTTTCTGGGCCTCTTCAGCTTTAACCCTTGTAGACCATCAGGGTTGAGCTAAAGGTCATAACACTCTCTTTTGACCTCTCCATTGCAAACTTTACCCTGCCTAGGAGCACCCTCCTTTGATTATTTGACATCAGTTTTTTGTTCTTGGTCAAAAAACAAAGAAAGAGTTTCATTGGAACACCCTGCTCAATTTTATTATGATCAATAGATACATGTTTAACAAAAAGGTATGCTTTAGAAAAGGTTTACCATCACGTTCTTTGTGACTATAATCTTTGTGACTGTAGTACTTACCATCTAGGTTACGCATCAAGCAAGGTTGCAGACGAATCCTGGGGAAGTTATTTCCAAGATGTCTTTTACTTGAAGCCAGTGTCTTAGATAGAGAAAAGGCCTTAGCGGGTGGAAATAGGCATGTTTGTTCTTCTTTAATTTCCTCATATTCTCAGCCTTCTTTATCCTTTCATATTGCCCCTTTGCCTTTCTTATAATGAATTTGGTCTCAGACAAGGTGCATGGACCTCTCTGAAATAATGAACCGATGTCTGCATGAAGATCATAGCACCCAGGCCTTATTAAATAGTTCAGGTCAGGTTTTATAACTTCAGTAGACTGAGCCTGAGGACAAAGTGAATTCTTATTAAGAGCTAGTTCTCTTTTAATTTGGTAAATGTTTCTTATCCCAGGCATCCCAGTACTACTTAAAGAGCTATTTTTAAGACATCATTTCAGCTTTGGAACAAAGCTTGTGTAACAAGCTACTACACAAATGGTGTTTGCGTTTAAAATGAGAACATCGCAGTGTGGCCGAACTGTAGTTGGAACTGGTGCGGTCTCATCCATAGACATTCCTGTGTGAGCAACTCTACAGCCTCTGCCCACAACACTGCCGTTGGTACCTGAAGGCGTCCTTGAAAAAAATTCCTTAGAGTACATTATCACGTAGCATTAAAATGTTCAAGAAGGGAAGCACAGACTTGTAAAAATTTGTCAGTATTTCCCGATCATCTTTTTTATTTTTTATTCTTGGAGGTCAAGCCCTTCATTTTGACACTTAATGAATAAAATGTCTGCATTGCAAGAAATGGGATAATGAATGGTAAAAAGACATAATCAGCAATGACTAAATAATTAAGTGAATTGAAATGCAGAGTCATCTGGGAATGCATTAATAATAACACGATTTGTTCCATATGCTAAAGAATTCTGTTTTTAGAAAATCAGTCATCACACATGCTCCATGGCAAAAAGGAAAAAAAATTAATGTTGACTAATAAGAACTGTAATTAGATGTTCTGCTTTTAAACAGCTGAATAAAAGATGAAATCATATAGAAAGTATATTTAGATACAAGTCAGAAAGTAAACTGATTATTATTCATAGTGCTGTTAATAGGAACTGCAATTTATGCATCTAGTGGGAATTGTGTTAGGCAATTAAGAAAGGGAGTCACACTCTACTTCCCTTTATGCGTTTATATTTATGTATTTTCCTCTATTATTCCAGTGACTATCTTTTTTCTAATTTTTCACCAACGTACCCATCGGAGTCATGCATGATGTAGCGAACAGCGAGAATTTGGGAATTCTAGGGCTTGGAAGGTCTTACCTCCAGAGGACGCTGCGTCAGAATATTGCCCAGCAAGTATGTTGTGTACAGCATCACCAGCAGGTGATCACGACTTTTCAGCTTCTATTAGAATTTCACCTTCAGAGGTTTCTTTAGAGGTTATTGGAAAGCAAACAGTAATCTTACTTCAGATGTAACATCTTACTTGTAGAGGTCACTGTGGGCGGCTTCCGGAAGTTGGCCACTTCTAGAAAGGAAAGGAAAAAAAATGGAGAGAGTAGGAGACACCTTGTCATCGGGATTGGTCACATTTCTCTTATCCTCAGGACACCTCTTTGCATGAGGCACAAGAATCATTGTTCCCCTTTCACCCCCCATTTAAGGTGAGACATCAGGGCAGACCATGAGATCATGGTAAGAATGAACACATTTCTGGCCTTGGATTCTCCATCGAAATGATGCAGATGTGTGGAGAATAAAACAACCCTCATTGACAAACGTGAAAGAAAACAGCAAAACTCTTCACCCGCTCTGGTTATCTGTGTTCATATGCATAGTTACCAGTGTGCACATGAGGCCAAGGCCATCCTATAGCTGTGTTCTTTTATTAATGCAAAGAAAATGCAAGCATAAAATGAGATTTCTTTTAACCGTGAGTGTGTGTGGAGAGCTACGTTGCTTCTCAGCCACTAGGTGACTCTGCCTGTAGAAGGGGCTCTTCCCATTCATTCATTCCATTGTCTGTCACTATCCAAGCATGGATCAGGAATAAGGCGGAATTCACAGAGGGAGAACCAGGTCCCCCAGCTCTGTGAGAGGCATACTTTGTGTGCTTTTTAAAGTTTTGAGCAACCTCATATCTGTTTTCTTTTCACGGACTAGAAACAAGATCCCTTCTGCTTTTGGCAGAGTATGTTGGTTGACACACACCATATGGTTTTTGCAGTGTGGGGAGTAGAGAGATCCCTGGATTAGAAGTCAGACATAACCTCAGTTTGAATCTTTTGTTCTCGTTGCCTTAGGAAAACTCTCTGTGCCTCAGTTTACGATCTATCAATTGGAGATAATATACTTTGCTTATATGTCTTGCAAAGTAGTTAACGGGGTTCTGACAAGAAAGATGGATGCCAAGGTGCTTTGCACACTACATAGTTATTTTTTGACTGTAGCTAATATCTTACATATTTATCACCTTCCTTAGATCATAAAGTTCTCAAGGATGTAGACAGTCTTACATAAATCCCTGGGTCTTACCCGTAGAATTTGTGACCCATTGCTCTCAGTAGATACATAATTACTCACAGAGAGACACACATTGTGATAGGCGCAGTAATGACTCTTGTGTCCCAATCTCTAGAACATGTGAATATGTTTGGTAGCATGGCAAGGAGGGATTAAGGTTGCCAGTCAGCTCACCTGGAGATGGACGATTATCTCCAGGATAATCTGGGCAGATATAAAGTCATCACAAAGATCCTCGATGTGGGAGAGGGTGGCAGAAGAGAGAGCCTCAGAGAGATGGGAGCATGAGAAAGACTTGTCTGATGTTGCTGACTTTGAAGAGGAAGGAAGGGCCACAAGCCAACAACCATGGGTAGCCCTTACCAAGGAGCAAAAATGGCATTTCCCCTAGAGCCTCAAGAACAGATCATGGCCCTTCCAGCACCTTGATTCTCATTCATCTTGAACTTCTAAACTGCTGAACTAGGACATAAATGTAGGTTGTTTTAAGTCACTAAGTTTGAGGGGATTTATTGCAGCAGGGATAGAAAACCAACACATACACAGACTAAAGAGGATAAACAAGATTTTTCAGATACTACTTTAAAAATACCCTAAAGGCAAGACTAATGTATGACCACAATTACCCAGAGGATTTTAAAACCTTATGCTTCCACGGGTGCCTGGGTTTGCCCAGGTATTTGTAATAATCTTCTGCTTTGCTTTGGCTTTATTTCCTGGCTTAAGTAAGCAATAAGTTTATTGCTTTGTGCCCTGTGGGTATTCTGTAAATACTTGTTGACTGCCTGACAGTGTAAGTGTTGTAATTATTTCCTAGATGAGGGAACAGGTGTGGTGAGGTTAGAGCAGTCTTCCAAGGTAAGGGACTTCTCTGGGGTTGCATAGCAACCAGGAGGATGCTGAACTGCCCTCGAGTTGTCTTTGCACACCCAACCCACTAAACCACAACATTCCACTTCAGATTAACAGCCAGTGATAATGAATCTGTCTTTTTGCTCATCTCAAATAGGCTTTTTTTTTTTTACAGGTGCCAGTATTGACTCACCCCCTAGAGCATCCTGAGTAGAAACCACTGTTCAGTCAGCATTTTAGGAAGACGCTGAAATTCCTGAGTGCATGAAGTTGATCATATACTTATTTATTGAGTACTTACTATATTCCAATGCAGGTGTTGGAGATAGCACTATCAGACAAATCTATTCCCCCAAAGACTGCATAAGACTAAGTGACCTTTGTTCTACCCACAAGTTATCCATCAATACTAACTGAAGGTCTCCTGGATAAAAGGCTCTATTCAGCAGAAAACAGTTTGTTAAAACATAATACATGGCTCTATATTGAAGAAGTTAATGATCCCACATAACAGTGAGTGAGAAGCTTGCAAAAAATCATAGAAGCATGCAAGTTAACAAATGTGCACATAAATTTAGTGCCTTGTGATGAGGGGCTTATCAGAAAGGCTTTTTCTCGTTTTTTGTTTGTTTGGTTTTTGTTGTTTTTTATTAGCTTGCTTCCCTTGAGGAAATGGGTTTCTTCCCTGCTTGTGCTCCTTGGACACTAAATGACAGTAGTCGCAGAATATACCTCACCGTGGGTAACCAGTAACAGCCAACTGAGGCAAAGGAGCGTGGTAGGTCTGAAGACAGAAAGGTTCGATGTTGAAGTCCAGCATTACAACTCACTAGCTGAGAGATGCAGTGGAAATCACCTAAACTCACTGAGTCTATTTTCTGCTTCTGTTCAATGGGCTTCAAAACAGCAGAATGAAATGAGATCGTGTAGGGAAGCCCCCAACACAGCGCCCACCTGCACCTCTTCCTACTGCCGGCAATGCAGATGCTTCAAGAGCGAGCAGGGCCCCCTGTGTTGAGGGCTTGCCCCGCCGCAACCCCTGGGAGCTTGGCACCTCTGCCTCCACTCCTTGTTCCTCTCTTCTCCTCAGCAAAAGCTCTCCACTGTCACTTTCCTTTCCCATTGAACCTTCACTCCCATGTCCAAGGATGTGTCTTGGAACCTCAAAGGCTTTTTGCCTTCCAGAAACTCCTTTCATATTCTAAAGAAAAAATTTAAAAGTCATCAAGAAACACGAATACTGCACTTCGACTTCATTCTGTGCCGTCTCTTTAAAACACACTTGAGAGCGTGTCCTCCCCTCTCTCGTCTTTTGTGCGTGAATCCCAAAGCTTTGATTCCTACCCTCTGCTATCTGTTAAATTCTCCTGCCCAGGGAATGAACCTGTGTGCTTAAAAAGGAAACAGAAAAACTCTTCCCTGTTCTAAAGCTGCTGCATTGCTGAGTAGTCATTAAGTAAACTCAGTGTTTTAATGCACTAACAAAAACACATGATTGTTTAACAGAGTATATTATGGAAAATGGTAGCGTTAATAGTCTCTGCGGAGTTCTAGTTGGGAGAAAGTACATTATAGCATTGCCAAGGCAGGGGGCTGTTTTTGTACATGAAAATAAGTTACTGACATTGTACATCATTTTTATATCTTGTTGCTAGGCAACGTGTGAGAATGTAGTTATTGCAATTGTATCTACTTTTTTTTTTTTTTTTTAAGAAACCACTTCTTAATTCTGTTAAGTTAGCCTTGTTATTGATTCCGTGGTCTTTCCTGAGTGTATTGATTGAAGTTCATCCATTAACTCAAAGGGAGCGGGGCGGGACAGGTTTGTGTTGTAACTAGAACCTAGGCATTAGCGCTAATCATTAGTTTTCTTGTTCATCACACTTTGTTGTTACACAGAGACAGGTAGAGTTCTTGTATCCCGGGATGTGATATTCAGAGGACTAGAGTAAGATGTGGACAGAGTCTGCTGGTGAATGAAATGAATAATTACACCTATTTTCTAGAATAAGCTTCCTGTCACTGATGGTCCTGAGACCACAGAATGTTTACTTTTTCCTAAAGTATGACTCTCTTGCTTCTACCGAGGTTCACTTGTTCTTGTCTCCTGTCGTTGCATTAGCTCAGCAGCAATGCCCACGGCCCACGGTCACTTAAGAAAACTCCCGAGTAGTTTTTAGAGGAGGTGGAAAGAGTGGGGACATGTGAATTTTAAATTTCCATGAAATAGCATTACTCTGGCCTGTCTTGAACCCACTCTTCCAAGGTTCCTAAGGCCTCCTCCTAAAATGGAGCTGCTTTGGCTGTCTCCTTTTCACTCCACTGGTGAGGGAGGGATTCCCGCCCTAAGGCAATGGGGGTAGCTGGACACATGACACCTGACACTGGACAGATGAGATTGACAGGGGTTTATTAATTATATATACTCACAGCCTGGAGGAGGAGGACTTAGAGACATGCAGGGGTTGCATTCGGGAACAGAGTGAACCAGCAGGGGCTGTCGGAGGCAGGTTGGCTGAGGGACTTCATCCAAAAGGCCAGTGTGGGGAGGAGAACTTGTAGTTAGGCCATTTGAGACCCTCCTGGTTTGCCAGATGTCAAGGCAGCATGTAATATAAAACCCTTGATTTCAGAACTTCTACCTCAGGATCAGATGCTTAGATTAGTTCTTTTGACCTCAGAGCAAAAAACTAGGACCAAGGAATAGAACTTAAAGATTAGCACTCAATATCAGGAAGACCTTTCTTTCAGCTGAAATTCAGAAAACTGAATGGCCTATTTGGGGACCTAACAGTTCTCCATTCTAGGAAGAACAGGAATTTGGCACGTTGGTAGGAATTAATTCATGCATTAAGTACATGGTTAGTCCAGAGTTTTCCTCCAAACTGAGACTTGATGAGACTTCAAGAACTAACAGACCATGTAGCAACCCATAAACCATGCCATTTTCCCTTCCTTGTCCTCTGCTCCAACCCCTTCCACCCAGGATCCCGCTTCCTCATTTAGGAGGTAACAACCAGCTAATCTGATGAGCCAGCTTTGCAGTCATGAGTGACAAGTTCAATCCATGCACATATTACAGCACCTTTCTCTCAATATTTGTTGGCAGATGCAAGGGATAGCTGAGGTGGTGCCCGTCATGCCACATGAGCAAAGCAGGGAATGTTTGAGGGTTAGGCTGAGATGTATGTCACCCTTCACAGTTCTCCAGAAGCCTCTGCTGAGGTTTGAGCCCTTAAACATGACTTCGATAAGCCCCTGAAGTCATGATCAATTCCACGATAAACCAGGAAGTTTCTGTGTACTGCCACATTTCAATAGTATGCCTCTTTCTTCAAATATGATGGAAATCTATTGGAAAAAAGAAACCCAACACTCAAATGTACTACACCATGGATCGTGTCATTCTTTTAAGAATTCAGCGTTCAATGTGGAATGCTTACTATTTGTCATGCAGTATACTGGGCTCCAACCTGCCAACTCGTTCCCCAACAAACATGCACCAAGAAGAATGCTGGTGAATTTTTATCTTGAATAAGGGTGGAGTGGGTGGAGACGGGTGTATGAAGAGGGATGGGACTCTTGAGACGAGTAGATCTGCTGTTCCAGGTTCTGGGATGTCAGGTGGTTCTAAGTTACTTGCTCTATCTATCCTATGAGGTTCATGTGGGATTTCCCTCACAAGTCTGGAGTGATTACTCAAAGGAAGCAAATAGGGAGCCAGATCCCAGGTGCAGTGCCCTGAATTTGTACGTGGTCCCCATCCTCTTCCACGCTTCTGGGGTCTTGGCACACATGCCCCTCATAAAGCTGACTGAGCACGTGCAGTTATGTTGACATGCCTGCCCTGTTCCTGGAATGTGAATTCCACGAGGGCAGCGGCTATTTCCTGTTCTATGTTGTATCTTCCATGTCTGGCACGCTGCTTCACGTACAGTAGACAGAAGCTCAATAAATGTTGATGGGAGTAATTAATTAATGAATTGAGCATTAACCTACTGCAGATGAATTCACAAGATGATTAGTGCTGGAGCAGTCTGCTGAAACTGGGCTGCCCTGGAAACCAAGCTGATCGGATCTGACAGCTGCAGACCTTATTTATCATGCCCTGTGCAATGCATAATATGAAGCCTTAGCTTATGGTTTGCTATAACTGTTCCTACTGTTGTTGTTGTTTTTTCCTGCCATCTCTGTGAAGCATATTCTCTTATTTTGTGTGTGTGTGTTTCTTATTTTTCCAAGAATAAGTTGTCATTTGAGAATGATCTTCATAAATATTTGCGAGTTAAACGGTTGAGTTTTGAAAAATGTGCTGATTACATTTGTTGTCAGGAGACAAAAAGGGCAGGCAAATGTGTGTGTGTGTGTGTGTGTGTGTGTGTGTGTGTGTGTGTGTTTAGTGGACTCTTGCAGGCATCCAGCATGAGAAAATGTTTCCTGCGCTGAGCAATTACCTCCTGGAACTCACATTCTAAAGAAGCAGCAGACATATACATAATTATGAGATAATGGGATAAGTGCTATATTATTAAGTATGTACAAAGTATAACAAGCAAGCCTGAAGAGGAGCAGGGATTTTCCTGCACGGAGTGTAATCAACTGTGGTGTTGATTGTGGTCAGAAAAATCAATAATTGATTGCTGGTTTACATGATAAGGATTATTTCCTCAGGCACCAAATTATAATGATTTATTAGATTTTAAAAAGTTTTCAAAGCCGTTACTGCCTATATTCTCTTTGTGTTTGTTTACTAGCTTGTGTATCTGTCTGCATCTAAAAGCCAGAGAATACATCTGATTCCTCTTTTTGTTTTCTGCATCAGGCACATTTGAACTATCGTCATAGTACCTCTGATGTGATATATGTCTATGTTTTTTGAATCTTTTAAAAATTGAAGTTAAATTAATAGAGGAGAATTTTTGTTATTATGAAGCAGGTATTAGTCAACATTTATTTTTAAGAGTAACATTGTACCTTTGAAACCAATCATAGACTTTTTGAGGCAGAATCAGATACACCATTTCCTGGATTTACGAACACATCAGCTGGGTAATGACTTTGGTGCCAGTCATCATTTCTCATTAGTTGCAGTCAGTTACATTAAGGAAACTTCTCATATGAGAGAGAATAGGTTAAGTCAGACCTCATGAACACTTGGTAAGAGTTGCCTTTTTGTCTTCTTTGTCTGTGTTTCAATGCTGAACTTATTCATAAAACAAAAATTCATTAAAATTTTTGAAAGTATTCAACATCTCATGAAATAACAGGTTTATTGGACTTTGAAATGGCGTTTTCAGTTAAAATAATGTTTAGAAGGCCTAAGTAGTGAGGTTTGAAAGTTTGTCTACTCATATATGCATTATTCATTAAAAAAAAACAATTTCCATAACTTTTTAAACTTGGTAATTACATGTTTTAATTATGTAATTACACATTCTAATTATGCAGTTAAATCCGATTACAGTAATTATGTAATTATATGATAATTGATACATAATATACATGTAAAAACCTGCATATGCATATATCTAACAAAGGAAATAGTTCTGTGGCAGGTAATTATGGGAAGAGTAGCAAAAGAATCGACTTACAGAAAATAAAGGAATTTGGCTAATAAGAGACCCCCACATACAATTATATAAAAAGTACTCATAAAATAGCATTTGTGTTGACAGTTTATACTTTTCTGGTCAGAGGTTAAATAAATAAATGGGCCAGGGGACCAGAACTCAGGGAGATGATTAAAAATGAGAGGTCCTAAAAGTAGATGTTAAACTAGTGACATCGTTGGTGAAAACCTTTCAACAGAGCAGGCTTCTTCCCCCACTTTCTCCTTTAGGAAATGGGAAGTATGGATTCTGTTCCAGTGGCAGGAACTTGCCACGCCCTGCCGAGTGGGGAGGTGTCTGCACTTGACAGTCTCCTGCTTGGTCCAAGGTTAACTTGCTTAGGGAGTCCACCCCTGCCTTTGCAATTGGCAGCATTATTGGCTTCATCTTCTCGACCTGTAAATATCCATAATCACCCAAATCTACGGCATTGAAGGCCGGGTCAATGAAAACATGAGAAAATACCTTGTAGCATGTTTGGATGAAGGTTTAGAGAGGAAAGTTACAAGAAGAAATTGAAGTTAACCTACTTTGAAATCGGATAAGTTTCTCAAATTAGTTAGCTGATTTTGATGGAAAAGACCTGGCTGAGAGCTTCCAGAGGGTATTATGTGTATGAAGTCTAAATTGCATAGAATCAGGAAGAAATAGGCAATACTGTTTTTGAATTTTTTCGAGGCATAATTGACATGCTATAAGTTGCATGCGTTTAGAATAACAACTTGATAGTTTTCACATTGGTATGTACCTATGAAAACGTCACCACAGTCAAGATAATGAGCATATGCAGCATTCCCAAATTTTTTCTCAGACCCTCTGTAACTCATCCCTCCTACCCTTCTCTGCACGCCCTTCTTGTTCCCAGGCCACCATTCATCTGCTTTCTCTCAGTATTGGTGAGTTGGCATTTTTATAGAGTTTTTTATGTGTGGAATCATAAAAATACCCAAATATATTTACCTCTATAGTCACCATTTCCAGTTGTCTTTATTTTTTTGAGTATATTCATATTTTCATGTGTTATCATTTTTCTTCTGCCTAAAGGGTTTCCTTTAACATTTTCCATAGTGCAAATCTGCTGGGTATAAAATTTTTCAGCTTTCCCATGTCTGAAGTATCTATATTTTACTTTAGATTTTGAATGATATTTGGAAGGGGTTATATATTTGGGGGTTATTTATTTTCTTTCCGTGTTTTAAAGATATTGCTCTACTGTCTTCTCTCTTGCATTATTTCCAACAAGAAATTTGTATTTCTGTAAACCTCTTGGTGCTTTGTTCTGGGATGCAGTTAAGTTACTTGGAAATAGTTTGATCCTTTTGGGTCTTGTTTTCACAATTTTTTAGGTGAGAAAGAGTATCATTTAGTCTATGGCTAATTATTGCCCATTACTGAGGCAAGTTTCTTTTGAGTGCTGTATCCAATGCCCTGTTAATTATAAAGCTTTTCAATCTGGCTGGTGAGAACAATTACTGTTCCTGATCTTATGTGAGCACCTGGTATTTTTCTCTCTAATTCAACCACCTAGTGGGCACGAGCAAAGTTTACTAGGTGAACAAGAGAGCAGAGGCACTACAAGTAAGAAAAACAGCATTGTAGAGGCATTAAAGCTTAAAGAATAAAAGATTGGTGAGAAATGAGGAGGGAAAAGTAACCAGAGCCTAGAAGCTAAGCTGGGAGTTTGGCAATGACGGAGGTCCCAGTTTTCCTGTGATCATCCTGCTTTGTGCCTGTTATCCCAGCACCTCTTCTGATTAGCATTTTAGCACTTCAAAAATATCCCAGTGTAGACAATACATTATACAGTCAGCATGGAAGGAATTTAAACTGACATCATCAGGTTTGCTCTCTTGAGTAATTACTCTAGCTCCTCTGATAAAGTAATAAATGGTATAGAATTTGCCTTCCTGACATAAACAAGAAAACTGCACAAAACATATGAAAATACTGTTTTAACACATTGGAAAACAGTAAGTACAGAATCATCATCCTGTGAAGGAAAATAAATTAGGCAACTACTTCCACTATCTCAAATTTATATTCAGAGGTGCTTTCTAGACTGCAGTGCAGAGATAGAGCTTCAAGAAGAACCTGGGAGTCTCACAGAATTAGGGGAAATAAAACAGAGTTTAGAGAGGCCTAGGCATCTGGAATTTGCCAGACAGAATACCAAAGTGGAAGTATTTAGAGAGAGTTCCAGAAATCTACTTGGGGGCCCCTTGAGTCTTTGGCTGAATACTAATTCCTACATGCATAATATGAAACTCCACAAGGCCATGCAAATAAAAATTGTCATGGAGCTATGAGATGAACAATTCCCAGAGCTCAAACAGAGAAGAAGTACATCTAAATTCTCATAAGACATAATGGAAAGACCTCATTAAAAGCCCAGAGCTCTAAATAAACACACCAGTCATATCTTAGTAATAAAGCTCAAATATTTCTAGAGCAAAGGGATTGGCCCCACCCTGATGAAATTTAAAAATAAACTTTGATCCACAAGTAACCTAATTTCCTGACAAAACAAACTTTATCAATCTCTGAAGAAAGAAAAAGAAGTTAAAGCAGTTACCAACATAACATCCAAAATGTTAAGCATCCAATCCAAAATTTTTAGACAAACAAGCAGCAAAATGTAACCCATAGCAAAAGGAAAATTGGTTGATAAAGACATTTCCAGAAATGAAAGAGATGATAAAATTATCATACAAGGGCTTTACAACAGCTGATATGAAGGGACTCAAAGAGTTAAAGGAAAAGATGAACACAAGAAAGAAATTAAATATATAAAAATAGGCATTATCAAGCTGAAAATATACTATTTGAAGTTTAAAATTCACTGGACAGACTTACTAGTAAATTGATACTTTAGAAGAAAAAAATCAATGAAGTTGAAGATACAGTCAAACTATCCAGAGTGAAGCACAGAGAAAAAAAAGACTGGGGCAGAGGGGGCACAGGGAGGAGAAACAACAGAATCCCAGTGACTTGGGTAACAATATCTAGGGGTTGATCATGTATGTAATTGGATTCCAGAAAAAGAGGAGAGTAAAAGAGGCAGCAAAAATACACTGAAGAAATAAAATCTTTCATATTTTATATAAACTATAAGGCTACTGATGCAGATAGTTCAATAAATCCCAAGTGGGATAAACACTAAGAATACTACATCAAAGTACACCAATACTCATAATACCTAATTTTAATTTTTTTGGAAAAAAAATAACTGGCAGTCTAAGTTGAAAAGATAGCAATGTATTGAAGTGTTTATAACATGTAGAAGTAAAATAAATGATAACATTCGTACAAAGGACAGAGGGGGAAATAGAGGTTATTATGGTAAAGCTCTTACTTTATAAGTGGAGTGACATATTACTTGATGACAGACCATAATAAGCTAAAGATACATGTCATAAATAGAAGAGCAGCTACATAAAAAATTAAACTAAGAACTGTGTGTGATGACACACACCTGTAGTCCCATCTACTCAGGAGGCTGATGGTGGGCTTGCTTGAGCTCAGAAGTTTAAGACCAGCTTGGGCAAGATAGCAAGACCATGCATTAGGGGAAAAAAATTAGAAATATGGTAAATAAACCAATAATGGAGAGAAAATAAAATAAAATAAAGATTCAGGACAGGCAAGAAAAGAGAAGGAAAGGAACAAAGAACAGATAGGGCAAATATAAAAAACTATCAAGATGGTAAACTTAAACCCAAGCCAAATAAAATATGTTTTACATTAAGTTAATGTAATTTCATAATTACATTAAGTGAAAATGGCCTAAACACTGTTAATTAAAAGGTAAAGGTTGTTAAAGCGGATATAATAAAAGCAGAAATCAACTATATGCTGTCTACATGTTTTAAATATAAATATGAGATAAACAAAAAGATGAAAACTATATGCAAATATTAAAATTTTAAAATGTTGAAGGGCTATATTAATATCAGACAAAGCAGAATTCAGGACAAATAATATTTCCAGGGATGTAAAAGTATGTTTTAAAATAATAAAAATTATATAACAATGTATAAAAATTACATGACAAGGTTTACTATGTATGTGTTTGATAAAAGAGCCCTTTATTATATGAAGTAAAAACATATAGAACTGCCAAAAGAAGTAGACAAATTCACAATTTTAATTAAATATTTCAACACTAGTTTCTCATTATTTGGCAGACCAAGTAGACAGAAAATTGATAGGATTATAAAAGATATTAAAACACTAACAATCAACTTTAACTCAATTAGCATGGCATCGAATGGTACTACACTCAATAGTTTTGTTGGTTAACCTTATGGGACACTTTACCCACCAGTTTTACAACCAATGATCACTGTCAGTTACACATGGAGCATCTGATAAAAACAGACCATGTTCTTGGTATAAAACAAATCTTCAAAAGAAGACTGGATTAAAAAAATGTGATGCATATACACAATGGAATATTACGCAGTCACAAAAAGGAACAAAATCATGAATTTTACAGCAACCTGGATGGAATTTGAGTTTATAATACTGAGTGATCTCTCACAGAAACAAAGATCTGAATATCACATGTTTTTACTCATAAGTGGACCTTGAACAACTATCGTAATACTATAAGAAAAGGATTGACAGGGGTGGGAAACTATGGGGGGAGGCAGGGAGGGGAAGGGAGGCGGGATTAATGGTAGTCAATATCTGTCTGGGGACGGGGGGCACACCTCATCAACAAGGGTACCTGCGCAATGCATATTTATATATGTAACCCTTAACTATACCCCACAATTTTAAAATAAAAAATATGTATTAAAAAAAAAAAAGAAGAAGGTAATCCAGAATACAAAGTGGCCCTGGAGAAACCAGAAACGTCTCCCACAGAACAACATCCTCTCTGCTGGCATATGA
>CAUYQG010207891.1:0-12939 GCA_963574415.1 Tarsius wallacei
TTCCTCGGCCTTCAGCTTGGGTTTTGGGGGCCACAGTGCAGAAAGACCCACAGATCCCCAGACCCCACTCCCACGGCAGCCCCACCTCCTCCGGTTCACGGGTCACCTCTGACAGGGACCCGAGAGCAGCCCTCCCGAGTGCCGTCGCGGACCCTCACCCCAGAGCAAAGTCCTGCTCTGCTTGTCCACTCCCTTCTGGTCCTTAGAAACAACTGCCCAACATAAGCCAGGGCTGAGGGAAAATGCGACCCCACCATTCCATGGCTGGCAGCCCTTAGACCCACCTAGTGGCTCGAAGAAGGCAGCTAGCAATGCAGAGCTTACCTGTAATGACCCAGTAGTCTCTGGTGGTCTCTGAGATGTCGAGGTTGGGGTATTCCAGGGCTGAAACAAACAGGAAACACACCAAGTGACTCTCATCGGTTTTGTGCGTTTATTTCTACCAGTTTATTTTTTTTCTATTTGAGACGGGGTCTTGCTCTGTTGTCCAGTCTGTTCATGAACTCCTGGCCTCAAGTGATCCTCTCACCGTGGCCTCCCAAGTATTTGGGATTACAGATGTGAGCCACCGTGCCCAGCTTATTTGTATATATTAAGGGAACAGACACAAATGGCCAAATAGCCTAAATCCTGCTTTGTGATTCTTGGGGACTCCAGGACACACACACGGCAACCAACTCACTGCTCAGAAGACTCGCTTCTAAGGGCTTCCTTGAGACAAAGCGCTTCTGGGTCTGTGGGTCCCTGTTCTTTCCGTTTTTCCACCAAAACCTTCCTAAATAGAGTCACTTCATGATCAGGACCCACAGCTGGGTTTGCGGTAGCTTTCTCTTTAAAAATGACCCCCCTTCACTCAGGCTTTAGGAATGATGACTTCGTCGGTGGACTTTTCCAAGGTCAAGGACGTAAGCTTAGCAGCCGCACGCTGACAAGGAAAAGCCCATCGTTTTTAACAAGACTGGCGACGGTCGGGGTTCACGCCCGCCCGGCAGATAAGCAGTGCCCGGTCAATCTCACTGTTGCCACTGCCTGAGTATCAAAATGAGGAAAGAAAGTCAAAAAGTCTTCCCACGCTGCATGTGACGTCACACCGTCTCTAGGACGGCACCGTTCTCACCAGATAGTGTCATTGTTCCTTGCTACATGGAAGTTTACAAACACTTGCGCAAAAACGCGTCCAAAACAAGCTTCTGAGTGGCTGCTGCGTGCCGAGTGCATTCACACACATCATCTCATATCAGAAGCCACCACGAGGGGAACGATGTGACAACTTCGTATTTAGGGAGATGACTCGCCCTGGGACTTGAAGTGATTCCATTCAAGAGCACACACCCAGGTTCCCTCACTGGACGGGAAACGTGAGCGGCGCATCCCGGAAACCTGCACCCGCAGCAAGGCAATGAGGGATCCAGAACAGAAACACCAGAAGAGACAGGCCACGCGCTGCGGGAACCCATCGCAGGGCGTGGACGGCACGCGACGTGGGATGATGCCCAGAGGTGGGGCAGGAGTGGGGGCCGGGACACTTGCTGACAGCATCAAAGAGGGAAGCCCGGAAGCCCTGCCTGTCCCGAGGTCGGGTGTCCTCCAGGGAGCACCGTGAGCTGGGAGCCAGCTGCTTGGGTCCCAACCGGGCCCCACGTCTCTCCAGGCACGCAAGAGCTGGCAGCAGTGATGCCTCTTGGGGCATCAGTTTTCGCCTCTGCCAAGTGGGACTGATTCTGCGCCTGCCTTCCAGGGTGGCTGCCAGGATTCCAGAGACGGGAGACGCAGGAAGAAGCAGGCACCCCGTGCCCTCCTCCAATGAGCAAGCGGCCGGTCCTTGGCCCAGCCCCCCGCCACCTCCCTGACTGAGGTCTGAAGGTGAGAGGCAGCACGTGGGCTGGCCCTCCAGATGTTTATAGACGGAGAAGACCCCAGGGAAGCCACGGTCCCCTGGAGGGGTCGTACTTACGTTCAGCGATGGTGAGCGGTGGGAAGCTCAGGTGGAAGCCCACCAGCTGGGCTGAGAGCTGGCCCAGGAGGCTGCTGGCCACCGTGCCATTGAGGAGGGCGCTCTGGTTGCCCACGACATACACCAGGGTGACCGCCTGCGACACATTGGACGTGCTCACCACCTGCAGCGCCGGGAGGAAAGCGGGGGACACGTGCCCGGTGAGAGATGCAGGAGGCCACAGAAGGAGGGGGTCCCATGGAACTCGAGGGCAGAAGCAGGAGGGAGACCCCAAGACAGAGACAAGCGGAACAGCGCCACCGTGTCCCGGCCACGTGCGCCTGCCCGGCTCGGCTGCTACAGGCGTGGCATCGCGTTCAAGCCTTGCGCAGCCCAGGAGGTGTATCAGCTACGAGCCCCTTTCACAGAGGGGGAAACTGAGGCCCAGAACGAGCGAGGAACATGCCCAAGGTCTCACAGATAGTAAGTCGCAGTCAGGATTCAAACCCAGTCGCCCGACTTCAGGCTCTGAACCACATGCGTGTGTAGTTTTCCCTGGGGCTAAATTGCCTCCGGTTACTTTTATAATTCCGAAAACATAAAACAGAGCCCAGGGGTGCTAGAGGCCAAGAGGCTCCGCTGCTCAGGGAAAACACAAGTCAGACTTCGGGGGAGCGTTTCGGGGAGGCCCAGGGAAGCGCAGAGCGACCCCGACTCATCCCTGCAGAGCAAGGGAAGGGGTTGAGGAGTACGAGAGACTTCAGGCAGCCACATCCCTGGGGGCCCCTAATTCAGCAGAGAATTTGTGCACAATCCCAGGCGATGTGCGGTGCTCTCGCATCTTGTCTAAGGCTGGTTTTCAGCTGCCGGAAGCGAGGTTCTCTGGGTCACTGTGTGGACAAAAATGTCCCCCAGAAGAGATCCGAGAAACATGCAGAGGCAGTTGCTGCACCAGGCAGACATTCTGGGGTTCCTGTGCCGGGTGTTCCTCCCTCCAGGCACCCTCGTGCCCCCTCTGTACTGTCCTGCCCCCCAAGGCAGCTCTGTGGTCCCCAAACACAGGAGGGCAGGGCCCAGGGAGGAGAGGCCAGGGTCCAGACACCAGCCTCCCTTCTGGCGGGTCTAGGTTGGCTCCAGTGGGCCGCGTGCCCGCCCCCATATCCCATCTGGTCGCCGCTGTGAGAGCCTTGGGCCCATGCTGTCTGTGGCTGTGCAGGGCCCACCCACACTTCTGCAGAGGGGGCCTCGGAATGAACCTCCCCCCTCACCCCTATTAGAGGGTGGCCTCCTTCCTGCTGGGACACCGGCTGACACCCACCTTTCCTGGACCCAAGCGTGCTCAGACCTAAAGGTTCTGCCCTCTCCTGCTACTTTCAAAATTGCTTTCACATTTTTAGAATTGGTACTAACATCATACATGTTTCTGGGGCACGTGTGACATGTTGTTACATGCACAGAATGCAGAATGATCAGGTCCAGGTTTTCGAGGAGTCCAGCCCCCTGGAGGCCTGTCTCGAGAGCCTCTTCCTTTTATTTTATTCCCCACCTTTCCCATAACTGAAAGCTCCTTTTTAAAGGTCTAGTCCAGATACTGGGTGTTCTCTCTCTCTCTCTCTCTCTCTCTCTCTCTCTCTCTCTCTCTCTCTCTTTGAGTCGGGATCTCACTCTGTTGCCCAGGCTGAAGGGCAGTGGCACAATCACGGCTCACTGCAGCCTCAACCTCCTGGGCTCAATCAATCCTTCCACCTCAGCCTCCCGAGTAGCTGGGACTCCAGGCACACCCTACCACGCCCGGCTAATTTTTCTGTTTTTTTTATAGAGACGAGGTCTTGCTATGTTGCCCAGGCTGGTCCCGAACTCAAGCGATCCTCCCACCTCGGCCTCCCTAAGCGCTGGGATGACAGGCGTGAGCCACCGCTCCCGGCCTGTGATGTCATGATTGATGATCAACTCCAGCCACGTTTCTGCTCAGCACCACGCTGCTCTTCGGGGGTGTTTCTGGAATGGGTGCAGCTGCAGATATGCAGCCCCAAAAGACAGGCACTTCCTCCTGAACATCTCAAAAGACCTCGCCCTGCCACCTCCTAGAAAATAACTGAAAAGACAACACTCCAACCATCGTCGCTATTGAGAACACCCTGTTTTCGCCTTTCAACAAAGCTCAGTCCCACCGATCTTATCCTGCTGGGCAAGAGTCTCGCGGGCTAAGCACAGTGGTTCAAGCCTGTCATCCCAGCAATTTGGAAGGCTGAGGCAAGAGGATTGCCTGAGTCCACAGGTTCGAGACCAGTCTGGGCAACTTGACGGGACCTTGTCTCTACAATAATCAAAAAATTAGCCAGGCATGGTGGCCGTGCCTGTAGTTCCAGCTACTTGGAAGGTTGAGTCAGAGGGATCGCCTGAGCCCAGCAGGTCGAGACTGCAGTGGCCGTGAGTGTGCCACTGCACTCCAGCCTGGGGGACAGAGTAAGACTCCGATTCAAAAACAAAAAAAAGAAAAGAAAAGAAAGAGAGAGAGGGAGACAGGGAGAGAGGAAGAGGGAGAGGGAAGGAAGGAAGGAAGACGCGGTTGGCTCAGCTGTATCTGGGTGAGGAGATGATTTCTTCGTGGTGTCTCCTGCTCGCCCTGCCCCAGGCTGGTGCCCTCAGCTCCTGTGGGGGTTCCTCGCCCCTCCAGGTGGGTCCCAGCCTTGGTCCCCACAGTCTCGTGAAGCCAAAGCGCCTTTTTGCGTTGCTCCAGCAAAAGTCCTGGCCCCACTGGCCTCTCTCTGGATGGCGACTCTGGCCAAGGAGATGAGATGCCCTGGTCCACGGGGCCTGGCTCTGACTACTGCCCCTGCCCCATAGGCGGGGCAGTCCCACCCAGAGCATGTAGACAGGGAGGGGAGGAGAGGTGGTTCCCAGGGGACATGGTGCCGTCATGGAAGGGAGATGGGGGCTGGGTCAGTAGAAGGTAGGGGTCCAGCGAGCTGAGGAGTCACGGCATGGGCGGGTAGAAGGTGAGAGGTGAGGCCAGAAGCTACAGTTTTCTTTTTCTTTCTTTCTTTCTTTCTTTCTCTCTCTCTCTTTCTCTCTCTCTTCCTTCCTTCCTTCCTTCCTTCTTTCTTTCTATCTCCCTCCCACCTCCTCTTTCACTCCCTCTCCTCTCTCTTTCTTTCTTTTTTGAGTTGGGGTCTCAGTGTTGCCCAGGCCGGAGTACAGTGGCACAATCACAGCTCACCACAGCCTCAACCTCCTGGGCTCAGGCTGATCCTTCTGCTTCAGCCTCCCGAGTAGCCAGGACTACAGGCATGTACCACCACTCCCAGCTAATTTTTGTAATTTTTTTTTGTAGGAGATAAGGTCTCACTATGTTGCCCTGGTCTCCAACTCAATTGCTTCTTCTTTTTGCTTAAATCTTGTAAGCTGAGACTCTGTCACTTGCAATCAAAAAAGTCCTAACTGGGTGAACTGTCATCTAGCCCCTGTTGACAAAGTTATACAAGCAGGAAAAAAAAGTCAATTTTTCAACAACTCTCAGAATGAATTAATGAATTAAATATTTACAGGCTCTTATTCCACAAAGGATTCCAGGTGCCTTATAAATCACACGTCAATAAAATGAAAGGTTATTAACTACAAAACTAGATCCTGGAAAACCAGATGGAAGACCATCCTGGGGGTGGGGGGGTAATTAGCACGCAGTGATGGATGCATAATGTGGGAGGCACAGAGAGTTACCAAGGCCAAGCAACCAAACTGGCTCTGGGCTTCCTGTCAGCCAAGGCAAAAGGGGAAATGGGGCTGGTCCAACTATTCACCTGATTGTCTGTTCATTTCAAGAGCATCTAAAATCTCTGCAGATGCAGCTTTTAAGTCATCCATGGTGGTCGTTTCCAAGGGGGGCTTTTCACTTGACTCAAAAAGTCCCATTGAATGGCCCCTAACGACCATATGACACACAAGCGAGACTTCCCAAGGCCGAGAGCGCTTGGAGTCCCTCCCAGGGACCCATGAGTCGCAGGCACTCCCAGAGTCCATGCTTCCTGAGTGCATTTGACGCTCACTCTGCTGCCAAGACCTCCCAGGTCCCTGCCCCTGCGAGGACCACAGAGCCAACCAGAAGGAAGATTTCCCACCCAAGGTAAGTTGCACTCCTTACATCCATTCTGAGTCTGCGACACATTTTTAGATCTTGGTCCAACATGAGCCAGCTCATCACAAGACCCTTCCATGCACACTCTGGGGGAGTATGGGGGAGAAAGCTGCTGGCTCAGGCTGATGGTGTGCTTTCCATAGCGCTTGGGCATTGCCGGGATCCACCAGAGTTGAACCCCGGGTTGAACCGCAAAGGCATTCAGCAGTCCAAGGCGAGACCATGGGCAGAGGGTTCATCAGGGAAGCTGGAGCTGGGTGAATAGCACTGAGCAGTGGCCACCCCTGGCTGGGCGATGTCTACACCATTGCAAAACGCGGGCTGAGAAAGGCACTTGGGAGCGTGGATGTCATTCATCCAGAGAATTGAGACGTGGTGCACTGGGGGTGGGCTTCCTTGGGAAAGAGGCATGTGCTTGCCAAAAGCTTCCTCGAGGGCCCCACATCTACACTGCACTCATTCTTTCCTCATACTTTACCAACTGTGTGACCTGGAAGTTTCTCAACCTCTTGGTTTCCTCTTCTGTGAAACGGGGGTGAGAATACCTTGGAAGAATGTCTTAAGCATTGTATAGCCATGTATTTGCAAACACTTGGCCCGTAGTAGGCCTTCAAGATAGAATGTGAGTGGGGTGAGTGTGTGTTTGTGTGTGGAAACTAACATATATTAGTGCAATATAGAACGTGAGTGTGTATCTGTGTGAAAACTAATATAGATATTAGTATAATATAGAATGCATGTGAGCGTGTGTGTTTGTATGTGTAAACTATTACAGATATATTAGTACAATATAGAACATGAGTGTGTGTCTGTGTGTGTGTAAACGAAGCCGACTGGAAGATAACCCAATGGAGATCACAGAAGAGGCCATCTCGGTGAGTCAGCCACTTAAAATAGATTTACTTATGCACTTGACATTGGACACTTCACGCATCATACATAGTAGAGTCTAGTCCAACTTTCTAAAATAATAAACATTCTGCAAAGGTCTGAGGAAGCATCACTTGGGAAAAGAACCCCAGACCCCCAACCCACACAGGCGCATGGGGATACCGCAGCCCTCCTGCCACGTCCAGGCCCCAGCCTCCCTCTCCAGTGCTGCAAATGTCTGCACCACATGCTCAAGGACACGAGGCAGCTGTCACGGGGCCCCGTGCTGTTTCTTGCCAACAGTTGCCCGGCGGCTGTCTGCCGACCACACGGCCCAACGTGCCCCCCTACCTGGACGGTCAAGTTGCTTTTGGTGTTCAGGACTTTGCCCTCGGCGTCCTGGAAGGCCTTCTGCAACCTCTGTTCCATGGTCTGCGCGAACCTGCAGGACCGGATGTTGTCCGACTGACTCACAAACTGCAGCACTGGAACGAGAGGGACGAGTCAGTGCTCCATGGCACTGCGTCGTGGTTCCTCAGATCAACGGCGGCCGCGACATAACACGGCAGGAGCTCACGTGAGAGAAACCAGGCAAACAAATGGTAAGGACAGACAAGGTTTGGCTGTAGCTTTGAAAGTGAATCTTAAGGGATTGATAACATAGGAGAGTTAAAAGCGTGATCGGCTGGGCTCGGTGGCTCAGCCTGTAATCCCACGCTTTGGGAGGCCAAGGTGAGTGGATTGCCTGAGCCTACGGGTTCGAGACCCGCCTGGGCAACTTGGCGAGACCTCATCTCTACAACAAAAATCAAAAAATTAGCCAGGCGTGCGCCTGTAGTTCCAGCTATTTGGAAGGCTGAGGCAGAAGGATTGCTGGAGCCCAACAGGTCGAGGCTGTGGTGGCCGGGAGTGACCACTGCACTCCAGTCTGGGCAACAGAGTGCGACTCCAACTCAAAAATAAATAAATAAAATAAAATAAAATAAAATAAAATAAAAAAGCATGATCATCAAATCCGACATTTCCTGCAGGGCAGAAGTTGTATGATGGGATTGGACTGGAATATTCAGACATCTGCTCAGTGGCCGGCACATCGAAACCCAGAGGGGATTGTGCCTTCTGTTTCTCTGGAGGGAAAAAGAAATCAAATGACCTCCACGACCAAGTCGATGGAGTACTTCAACGCCCATCATTCTCTACTCTTGTAGCTTACAAACTCCGCAGACCAGCGGGCACCAGGGGGCCTAGGAGGGAGAAGAATGCCAAGGCCTGAACCCAGAGACTCGGACTCAGCAGCATCTGGACCTCACAGATGCTCCGCGCTCAGTGGTATCCATGGTAACACAGAGAGAGACGTAAAATACAGTACTTGGTGCTCACAGGTACTTGTCCTTAATTGGGAAGGACGTCTCCTGTGATAGGACATCCCTAACAAATCCAGAGTTGGAAAAGCTTAGGCCGATGGGTAGGGAGTCCGGGCACTCGGTGAGCACGGCCCTTTGAAGAAGGTACCCAGGGACTTCAAGCAATGACAGAGCAGCTAGCAACGGAGTTTTGTTTGGTTATCTGTTTCTTGTTTTTGTGAGTCGGGGTCTCACTCTGTCACCAAGGCTGGAGGGCAGTGGCATGACCCTGGCTCACCGCAGCCTTGAACTTCTGGGCTCAGGCAATCAATCCTCCCACCTCAGCCTCCTGAGTAGCTGGGACTGCACGTGCATTACCACACCTGGCTAATTGTATAACTTTTTGTGTAGAGACAGGGTCTCACTGTGTTGCCCAGGCTGGTCTCGAACTCCTAGGCTCAAGTGGTCCTCCTGTCTCAGTCTCCCAAAGTGCTGGTTTGATAGGCGAGAGCCACAGCACCCAGCCAGAGCAGTTTCTAAACAAGTGTCAACTCGGCTCTGCTCCGATTCCGGGACAAACAAGAATCCCCTTCTTCCGAGTTACTTGCCTGTTTTTAGCTGGAAGTAGCTTGCAGGTTGGGGAGTCCACGGGGCGGCCAGGACGGCCACAGACTGTAAGCTCGGGGCATGCTGCTTGAGGTCTGCCGTGACATTGCTGACGCCGTAAACACCCAGCGCTTCGACCACCACAGCGGGTAAGTACACCAGCCGCCCTCGGGTCACATAATAACCAACCGTGACGTTCTGAGCATGTTCCAGAGTATCCACCTACAAAACAAACGAACCCGCAGAACTCAGCGTTCATTTCCACAGTACTTTGAGTTCTGGGTGTTTCTTAGAGCCTCAGCTGTCCCCAGCCAGGCTGGAGCACGAGGCGTTCTCATTCAACGGGTGTTCTCACCAATCCAGGGGGGCACACGTGGACAGGCCAGTCTTAGAATAGCATAGTAGGACAAAACAGACTCCACGTCAGACCCACCCGGGTCGAGGCACGTCTGCATTTCTTGGTTCTTTAAGGGCCTCGGCACGATCCCAAGAGTGTCAAGAGGAGGCAGCAGGCCAGAGGTTTCCCGCAGGCAGGACGCTGGGAGAACGGCTGCGTCCTGTTCCTCCTCATGTGTGAGGATTGAAAGGCAGAGGGGGCATCTTGAGGGGCGCCTTTGGGGTGTGGGTCAAGACATCAACAAGTAAACCCGCTCCCTGGGAGGCAGCGAGAGTGCTATCCAGACCTGACCCGCCCTGGCTTGTAAATGGGCCCCAGGCCAAGGCGGGGACGGTCTGAGGAAAAGAGGGCATCTCCCGTGGCTCCATCCCCAGGGACACGGGGGACCTGAGCCCCTCTCCCCACTGCGAGATTTTGAGGCTTTAACATTTTGTCCCCATTTGCTCTTTTCGCATTCTTGGTGTTGTATGTTAGTTCAGGGTGGTGTTTTGTTTCTTTTCAATTTTGGATGTATTAACTATACATTATGGAATTAGTACATTTGGAAAACAGAGAAGAGGGTCGTGCATACACACACACACACACACACACACACACACACACACACACGCATGTGGCTCCAACCTCCCCCTTCTCCTTTCATTGTGGTAAAACACACACGACGTGTGCACAACTGTAGACCCGCTCTCTCATACGCCGCTCGGCAGCATGAGTGCACTCCTGATGGCACACGACCACCCTCGCTGTCCGCCTTGACCTCTCTTCCTCTCATAAAGCTGGAACTCAAGGGGGACACCTGCTCTCCCTCACTCCGACATCTCCACAAGCAGTGTTGTGTGTGTGTTTTCCAAAGGCAGCAGACAACGGACTCTGCAGCAGGCCAACTGGGCCTCTGTTCCCAGTGTGAGTGTCCCTACAGATAGCATGCAAGGTGCCCACAAGCGGAGCAAGATGGTTCAGGCTGGACCACAGACACAGCACAGAACATCACGATGCCATTCCGTGAGAGAGCTGGTCACTTCAGCCCTTCCCACCACCTCAGTGAATAAGTCTCAGCTCAAGGACCACCTGCTTTCAACGTCTCTACTAACCCTCACCAATTCCTTTTTGTAAGCAAATACGCATTCATGACCAAGACCTCAGCAGCAACTGTAGAAAAACCAACGTTGCCAAGTGGGATGTAATCAAACTCGGGAGCTTCTGCCCAGGAAAAAAAAAAATCAGTGGAGTCCACAGACAACCTACAGAGTGGAAGAAAACATTTGCAAACTCTGCCTCCAACCAAAGACAAATATCCCGAATCCATAAGGAATTTAAATCAACAAGAAAACAAACAACCCCAGATGTGAACAGACACCTCTCAAAGGAAAACACACATAGGAAAAATGCTCAGCCTTTCTAACCACTAGAGAAATGCGCATCAAAACCACAGCAAGATTCCATTTCACACCTTCAGAATGACTATTACTAAAAAGGCAAAAACAGTAGGCGTCGGCGAGGTTGTGGAGAAAAGGGAACACTCTACCTGCTGGTGGGAATGTCAGCTAGTCCAACCCTTGTGGAAAGCAGTTTGGACATTTCTCAAAGAACTAAAAATAGATTTACCATTTGACCAGCAACCTCCCTACTGGGAATATACCCTAAGAAGCATACATCATTCTACCAAAAAGTCACCTGCACACGCATGTTCATTGCAGCACTATTCAAAATGGCAAAAGGAACCAACCTAAGTGCCCATCAAAGGTGGACTGGATAAAGAAAATGTGGTCCGCACATGCCGTGGAATACTACACAGCCATAAAAAAGATCAAAAGCATGTCTTCTGCAGCAACACAGATGCAGCTGCAGACCATCATCCTAAGCAGATTATCCCCAAAACAGAAAACTGAATACTGCATGTTCTCACAACTGGGAGCAAGACACTGAACACAGTTGCCCCAAAGGCGCCATCTGGTTTTCATTTTCTTATTTTCACCACAACCCTTTTATCCGTGGCGAGTGACCCTGGTTTCCATTTGCAGTGGTGACCTCAAATGTCCTTTCAAAAGAAACGTATGCAAGTCTTAAAAGTGAGCGCATTAAAAACAACAAAAAACAAAAACAAAAAAACCAAATAGCAATTGTCACAGCGGAATGTGCAGAAAAGACCCAGACTGCAGGAGTTGTCTGAGAATGACTGAGGTTGCATGAAGCTATCAGGCAACTCCTTCGTGCCTTCATATTCTCAACTCCCAGATGGAGCTTCTGGTGCAGAAACCGCGGAAGCCTCTCCTGAGTCCTTGCCTTTCTCTCCTTCTCAGAATGTATAAAAGAGATTGACAATGGCCAGCAAACTCGGTGCCAAGTCTCCTTGCTAGTCCTCGGCGTGATGGGGGAGGGCACCACCCAGGGACACTGTTAGAGGTGTGGGAGGGAGCCTGCCGCCGGACAGCCACATGAACTGCCGGGACGCCGGGAATCAGTCCCAGGGAGGGCAATGCCACACTTCCGTCACTTGGGGATGCCATCAAAACCGGCCCGCGCTCGTCAGATGGTGCTTGGCACTAAAAGAAAAATGTTTCCTTCCCTGTCCACTGCTGGCGATTTAAGCAACATCGAACTGGATTTGCCAGTCGGGATCATTGTTAACTCTCCAGAAATAAATAGCTCTTTCCAGTGGCAGGGAAGGTGGAAAATGCCACGGATTGTTTCTAGAGAGTAACACAAACAATACAGATGCTCTCCCCCACGCTGGGAGGGCAGGATAGCTTAGAAGGGTGCATCCAGGCCTCACAAAGAAACCTGGACGCGCGGCAGCTGGCCTCCATTTCCCGTCTCGAAGTCTGGGCCTCTCCTTCAGCCACACACGTTGGCTCCATGCCAGAAGGAAGGTCTGTGCCACTCCTGGCCAGCCCGGCCATGCACCCCGGAGGGAGGGACCCGTGCAAACACATCTGGAGCGCAGGGGTGACATGAGCGGGGCCCCTGGGGCAGGGCGACGGCTTACGTGGGCAGAGACGTCATGCTGGTGGAAGGCCTTCCGCAGCGCCTGGGTGAGCCCTCTGGCCACGCTGAGTTTCAAGGACTCGCTGGTCTGCACTCTCCTCTGGGTCAGAAAGAGAACTGCGGGCAGAAGGGAGGCATGCGTCAGGCAGAGCAGTGGGCCCCGGCCAGCAAGCCCTTTCCCTCCCAGCCACCACCGCTACCCAGCGAGGCTGGTAGGCACAGGCCTGGCCTGAGAGCTCTGGGATCCCGGTGAGTCCTAAGGAAAGAAGGCCCCTCTGTTGTGTAGCCCGATTGGCGAGTGGGCATGCCATGCCGACGGCACACCATTCCTAACAGATGTGGCCTCTGACTTTGGAAGCCGGCTCAGAGCCAGGAGTGGTGGTGTGCACTTGTCGTTCTGGCTATTTGAGAGGCTGAGGTGGGAGGATTCTTTGGGCTCAGGAACTGAAGACCAGCCCGGGCAACATGGCGAGGCCTCATCTACCAAAAATTTAAAAAAATTAGCAGATGTGTGTAGTCCCAGCTACTCAGGAGGCTGAGGCTTGAACCCAGGGGTTGGAGACCAGCCTGAGCAACACAGTGAGACTCTGTTTCTTAAAAAAATAAATAAATAAAACATTAGCAGGTATGTTGGCACCTATAGCCAGCTACTTGGGGGGCTGAGGTGGGA
>CAUYQG010207892.1:0-11503 GCA_963574415.1 Tarsius wallacei
TTACAAAAGATAATGTGACAAGTAATAGTAACGTCAGTGATTACTCATTGTGATATCTTTTCAAAGTTCCTGCTTCTATGCAGACATAATTCATTTAAAAAAATTACACCAAGCCGGGCTCGGTGACTCAGCCTGTAATCCCGTGCTTGGGAGGCTGAGGTGAATGGATTGCCTGAGCCCGCGGGTTCGAGACCCGCCTGGGCAAGCGAGACCTCATCTCTACAATAAATCAAAAAAATTAGCCGGGCGTGGTAGCGCACGCCTGTAGTTCCAGCTACTTGGAAGGCTGAGGCGAAAGGATCGCCGGAGCCTAGCAGGTCGAGGCTGCGGTGACCGGGAGCGGCCACTGCACTCACTCCAGTCTGGGCGACAGAGTGAGACTCCAACTCAAAAAAAAAAAAAAAATTACACTATACAGTGCTTATGGGATGAGAACATGGGAGGAAGTGGAGGCAGAATTAATATTGAAGCAGAAAGAGAATGTGATGGAGGATAGAAAGCGTGGATATGTGATGCTACAAAATAGCCCTTCAATTTGAAGGAAATCTCTCTAATTTTTAAAGTCTCATTTCCTAATCTTAAAACAAGAGGATGTTGGACTTCAAAACTGTTGGTTCCCTAAAAGAGCAAATATTTTCTTATTTTAGAGTTCACTTTAAATTAACTTGAAATGTCTAGAGGCATAACTTGGGACATCAGAAGGACAACAGCCAAGAAGTTTCACTCATGCTATATAGTGCCATCTATTCGGAAAATGAATCAATTTCCTTGAAAGTAATATCAGCAACCTACTTGGCAAGACCAAGATTCATCTTCTATCTGTCAAGACATCCTGCCTGCCTACATTGAGCTCATGCTTCTTGGGACTCTTTTGGTGTCAAATGACAGAAAACACAACTC
Organism: Tarsius wallacei; assembly: GCA_963574415.1. NCBI lineage: Eukaryota > Metazoa > Chordata > Mammalia > Primates > Tarsiidae > Tarsius > Tarsius wallacei. The sequence goes on from CAUYQG010207892.1 coordinate 901, forward strand.
AAACCAAATTAATCAATAAAGACAACTCATTGCCTGACATAAACAAAAATCTCGAAAGTAAGCATGGCAAGACTTGGTGGAAACCCAGATAATGTCATAAGAACGTAGCCTGTCTTCTTGATTCTGCTTGTCTGCACGTTGCATTTATTTTCAGGTTCCACAAGGTGTTAACATGGCTGCTGGAACCTTCAGTCATGAGTTATCCCAGATTTGTGTTTCCCAGAAACTTTCTGGTATCTCCAGTACAACCCCTAGAATTCACAGAAATTGGAGCACTTTGGCATTATGCTTTCATTGTTTAACCAATCATTGATGTCTGAAAGATGGATCACTCTAACTGGCCAGATCCACTAAAGAGGCAAATATTAATGCTCATTGACTTAACTGCTACTAGTCTAGTGTGTATCAATTTCTCAAAAAGATTTTAAATTGCAGCAGGACCTTGAGTAGCATTTTCCAAAAATAAAGCATTTTTTTCTGCTTTTTTATTGTCTCCATGGCATCCATCACTGCCTGATATGCTTATTTTTATACATTCACTTGTGTATTGTCTATCCCTCCTCAACTAGAGTATAAACCTCATGAGAGCAGGGATTTTTGTCCCCTAACCTCAAAAAGTGCATAGCATACAGAGGGGCTCAATAATAAATAACCCTGAGAGAAACCTATATTATTATTCACAATGTATGGATAAGGACAGAAAGCTTTGATGTGGAAATGTCAAATAAAGTTTCCAAAATTATCTCTCTACTGAGTAGCCGAACTGGAATTCACACCAGGAAGTCTGGCTGAAGAGATCACATACCCTTCACTGTTAGCCTTTCTATTTGTTGCCAGTAGATCTTGGTTTTCATTCTACATCTGCCCTTTGGTACCATTCTGAGCTTCATCAGTGACTTAGGGACTCTCGACTTCAGGTTTCTTCTCTACGATGAGATAATGATATTAGCTCTGAAAATTTCACAGGTGTGTGAAAATGCTATTAAAGTTGTAAAACAGTTTACAAGGATAGACCATTATTATTATGTTGTTTAAAAATTCAGGCATCATGAGAGGTCCTACTACAGAGAATTATGTCATTTTAATAAAGGGACAATTCAACTTCCCTGGAAATTAGTTTCATTGCGACATCTAGTTGCACCTCCAAGTTTGAAGTGACTATGTAAGCCAAATCAGTGCCATTAACTTTCACTAGATTGAGCTCAGACACCCCTATGTAACTTTCTCAAACTTCTCCCATTCATAGATGACACAGCTGGGTAGAAATTAGTCTCTAAAAATACTCTCACACCACCGGCTTGTTTTCTAGTCACTGTCTGCTTATGTTATGCTCATTCCATCTGTCAATAGATGTGAGTCACACATTCGACCTTTCAGCTTCACTTGCGCACATAAATTTCTTCCAATTTCCTGTGAAACAAACACTTTTAACTCTTTAGGGGTTTGTAATTTGTACACAGGTCATTCAGGGATGATTCAAAGAACAGAGGAAGCCCTTGACTGTGTAACAAATTCAGCCTGAGTACTTGATAACTGGAATAGGTTTTCTTTTACCTTTTGACTAATAAATGTGGCTCTATATAGAGAGGTCAGCATACATATCTTTATATTTCAATATACTTATACATGCATGAACTAATCATTCTAGTGGATTTTCCTGATGTAGGATGACTGAAAGCCAACAGTTTAAAGGAGACACATGTATCAAATAACCAATTCCCATTTACCCTCCCTCTTTAACTCAGCACAGTGCTATCCTCTTACAATTCATGTGAAAGATCACTTCAGTCTTCAAGTGAGAAGGCAACATCTATTTCTCGCTCATGTCTACCTGTGACCATGACTGTTTTATCAAATTTGTCTGATCTTCTTTCTATTCTGACTACACACAATAATTGAAAAAAAAGACGTTGGCAGAAACACATCTCTATTTTGAGAAATTGTATTTCAACTGAGTTTAAATTAAAATGACTTCCATGATTCAACAGAAACAGCAAAGCTTTCCCTAAAGTACTTTATGATAAAAAGTACACAATAACTGAATAACAAAATGATGGAATTGACAAAGTAAAAATAAGTGTGTTCTTATCTCAAAAGCTATTCTTACTCTAGACAAAAGAGGAATAACAAAACACTTTTCTTCCATTTCCTCCTTAGTTACCAATTCCAAAGTGGCTGAAAGGATGATGGCGGCTGTTTCTTCAAAGCCTGTGGAGGGGAGCCATATCCACGAATTAGGAGAAAAATAGAGAGAGGATATTCTAGTTTCATGCCAAAATGCAAAGAGCCATCTCTCCATACCCATTCCTGTTTTATTTTTTGTCTCTCCCACCGTGTTACTTGGCAAATTTATTGGATTCAATGAAACTTTACCGATGTACTCCCTGTATTATGAATGATCTAGGATGATAGGGACAGAGAGTTGCTCAGGAGAAAGGTCATCATCATTAGTGGTATAATTGAACTGCCTCATCTGAGACCAAGTGTGATTAAGGTATTTTCCCCGGTCACACACTCTGGGTGGAGGCCCCAGAGATCCTGAATCAGTAGCCATTGCTTATTAGGTTTTCTTACTATCCATTCTGTATGTCTGGTTGAGCTGGTAGAACTGGGCGTTCTGAATCATCCTAGCAAAGAGTATAAGCCATAGTTTATTCTTAGTATTATAAATCCTGAATCCAAGTGTGATTTTCCCTGAAAACTTTCTGTTATTTTTGTGATTAAGTCTGAAACATAGGAAATAGACAAAATGTCCAAGAACCTAGCAAAGCATTTGGCAACTGGTTGCAACAATTGCTTAGAGGCTCTTCTATGTGGCTAGGTGAGAGCTGAAGGCAATTTTAGTATGGCCCAATCCATGACACCCAAAGAAAGATGGAGGCACACCACTTCTCAGCTTTACTTACCTGGAAGTGGAAGGTGACAGAGCTCCGTGGAGTATAGTAAAAATAACTTTGAAATGAGAGAAATCCAAGATTTAACCCAACTTTTGATGCAGGATGGTCTTGCACAAACATCTTATTTTCAACATAAGCTGGAAAGAATGGGGGACAAGTGGTAGTAACAAATATCTTGGGTTATTGTGATGATTCAATAACACCCGTCTGTCTTATGGGACCCATCTGTCTTATTTGCCACTGTGTCCCCAATTTCAATTTTTTGGTGCTGCCAAGGACTTGCTCCTCCAATTCCTTGGGTTTGATACATTGTGGGAGCCCTCTATATGTTTTTTTTCTATTCTTTCTAAACTTCCTTTTGTTTAGAAGTAATGAGTCTTCTAATTTTATTTAGATCCATCATCTTGAGAATGTGTGGAAATGGAGAAATACAATTTTTTATTAAGATATTCCTAAGGAATCGAATATTTTAAATGAAGGTCAAATCTGGAGTACAAAACTATAATAGAGATGTTTAGGAGATAAGAGGGGACATTTTAGGTGTGACAAGGCAACCAGTTACAAGGTCTGCTGCTTGCTGTAAGTCCGCTCATTTAAAAAAATAGCAATATTATATGTTCATATAGCTTACCAATAACAAGATCAAGAAAATTTGGACTTGATTCAAAACATCAATGAAGCTCATCACCAAGAGAATAACACTCAAGACCCAAACTAAATGGAAACGCTTCCAGGTAGAAAATGTGTGCCAGTACTTTGCAGCATAGGAGGAGACAAAACGATGCCACATATGAATTTAGATCCACCTAGAATGCATAGCCATTAAGAATACTAGCCTCTTTCCCCAGGCCTAGTCGTTGTCCAAGGAGACTGAACCAGAAACTCAAGAAAACAAAATGTCAACTGAAGACAAAACTCACTTGCAGGAAAGTCTATCAAAGTGATGACTCTTTCCAAGAAGGTGATTCAGCCAGCCTCCCTGGAGGCACATGAACCCAGGTTGCACAGAGGAATAAAGAAGTGCATCATGGTGAACCATCTGCTCCCCTCAATTTCCCAGGTGTGCACAGGCTGCACCAATGAAGGTTTTCCATCTTGATTCTCTGTGATTTCAGGACAAATTGCTTTCGGGGTTCCTGACCCCTGCTAGAACTCCTGAATTTGCCAGCGGGTGACTAAATTAGTGGAAGAGGCAGCTTCCAAATCAGATTACTGTGTAAATATTATAGATGTTTCAGAGGGCCCAATGTATTTTAATGTTGGCCTCTGATTCAAAAAGTAAATTTGCTCTGTGAGTATCTGTGTCTATGGCTCTCAGCCCACTGTCCAGTTGTCAGCATTTTAAACAAATAACTTTGTAAACTTTATTTCATGACATCTTAGTCACATTGCAAGGTTATTCTCCATAGGCAGTGAGTCAAAGAGAGGTGGCAAACACAAGAACTATTTTTGCATTCACTTTCCCTTGGCAAGAGCTTTTGATTGACCGGTAAAGTATGTCAGATGCCCACTCCTCATTTTTTCCCCCTCAATGGACGTTCTAGAAACTCTATTTACACCCTGTCTGAAACAAGCAACAATATAAAGGGGAAATGGAAAATGATACTATTTTAATAAAGAAAATCACTCCTACAAACTACAAACAAGAATAGGTCAGAGAAATAGAGGCCCTTCTATCAATTATATTTTATTCGTATCCAGGAATTCTTTCCAAATTAAGGGATCCATAAACCTGATCTAAATCAAATGAGAAAACTGAAGGACACAAATGGAAGATTGGATACAATCTTAAATTTAGGTTTCAAATTTTATATTTGCACTCTTCATTTTAGCTAGTGTGCACAAGTCGGCAAGATTGCTCCAAAGTTAATTTAGATATATCAGACTCCATTTTCCTTTTATTATCTTCTAGATAACTAACTTGGCAACGGCCACAAGTGAAACAAAATCTCAACAAAACAACTAGAAAAGCCACAGCATCATTGAAATGGCTGACCCTGTTCTAAGTTGGGCACTATAGTCCTAAAATATAAATTCCCAGTCTCTGTAAAGGTTTTTACATCGTCAAGATTTATTCACATCCGGTCCTCTTTTGCTTTTTGATATTGAAGAAACTAACCTCCAGCAAAATTAATGAGGTGGCCAAAGAGACACAGGTGTGTGGACACAGTCATAGAACACAATTTGCCCAAATAACCATAATACTCTGTTGTGGGTTAGTGACAGTCCTTGTAGAGATGATTGTTTTTCCTGTAACATCTTTCTTGCAGCCATTGGTTTTGTTTAAAGACCACATTGCCACTCCAAAGAACAGAGAATTCAGACCCCTCGTAGTAAGACCTCAAAGATGAATGCAGTGTGGTTTATTGGGACCAATGCCTGGTGCCCAGCAATGTTATCCTGTCAATTTATTTGATTGCTCTTAACTGCTTAATCCTTGCTTCCCTCAATAACTGTGTATAGACAGATCTATATGCAAATCAAGATGAAGCCACTTAATTGTAGGAAATATACTGAATCCTTCTGTGCCTTTAAAGGCATATAAGCAGCCAACAAGCATGTTTAAAAAATGCTCAGCCTCACTAATCATCAAGAAAAGCAAATCAGAACTATAATGATATGTCACCTAACACCGGTAATGGTGGCTATCATTAATAAGTTAAAAAAAAGCCAGGCTCGGTGGCTCAGCCTGTAATCCCGCGCTTTGGGAGGCTGAGGTGAGTGGATTGCCTGAGCCCGCGAGTTCGAGACCCGCCTGGGCAACTTGGCGAGACCTCATCTCTACAGTAAATCAAAAAATTAGCCGGGCGTGGTAATGCATGCCTGTAGCTCCGGCTACTTGTAAGGCTGAGGTGGAAGGATCGTCGGAGCCCAGCAGGTCAAGGTTGCAGTGGGCGGGAGCAGCCACTGCACTCCAGTCTGGGCAACAGAGTGAGACTCCAACTCAAAAAAAAAAAAAAACAGATGCTGGGGAGGCAGCAGAGAAAAGGGAATGCTTCTACACCATTGGTGAGAATGTAAGCTAGTTTAACCTCTGTGGAAAGCAGTGTGATGATTTCTCAGAGAACTAAAAAATGAGCTTCCATATAATCCAGCAATCCCTCTTCTGGGAATATATCCAGAGGAACATAAATCAATCTACCAAAAAGATCCCTATACACACATGTTTCATGGAACCAACCCAGGTGCCCATAAAAACTGGACTGGATAAAGAAAATGTGGTATATATATACACAAGGGAATATTATGCAGTCATAAAGAAGAACAAAATTATGGCCTTCACAGCAATATGGATGCAGCTGGGGACCATCATACTAAATGAACTATCACAGAAACAAAGAACTGAATACCACATGTTCTCATTTATAAGTGGACCCTGATCACTGGTCACATGAGCACAAGGGTGGGATCAGCAGATGCCGGAAGGAAGGAGGGGGGGTCACTTGGCAACACACTGGGTCCTTGGCTCATATAAGGGGAAGAGAGAGCCAGCAGAAACCCCAGCTTCATCTGCATGCCATTTACTTATGCAGTAAATCCTCACTTGTACCCCACAACCAAATAAAATAAATAAAATGGGTATCATAATAAGCAATGTTAATATATGTTTTGAGGATTAAATGAGTGATAATGTACTTGGACACATACCACTGACAATCAGTAAATGTTTTCCTCTTTCACTCAGTTTCCCCTTTACCCGACCCAGATACGTATCTCTCAGATTAACTGAAATGAGGCCTTCCCACAATCCTCTGCCTTGCTCCAATAACCAATGGCTTGTTGTAGCTAGAGGCTCCATCCATGTTTACTTAGATCATTGTCCAAACCCAATCAGTATATAAATTACTTTGTCACAAAAGGCCTTGCTCTGGAAGACACAATATTTATTTTATCGTTTTATTGTAAAATTATGTCTCACATATGGAGAAATGCAAAAGACAAAAATGTACAAGATAATAGTTGTAATTCAAACAATTGTGTAATTACCACCTAAAGTCAAGAAATAGAACATTGCTACCAACACAGATGTTATTGTGAGGGTACAACTCTTCTTAGAGACAGTCACACGTGCTTATAGAGAGGAACTCTAATACAGTGGAAGATATTTAGGTTCTAAAATTGCACAGACCTGGGATTAGTTTTGTTTCCTTCACTTATTAACTGTATAACTTTGGCCAAATCACTTTATCTTTGATATTCACATCTGTACAATGGGCATGATCAAACCTTCTTTTCAGTATACCTGTGAGGTTGGCATATATATACACATACACACTAATGTGTGTGTGTTTTGTGTGCATATGTGTGTAGGGGGCACATATCATTTTTCAACGAATGGTAGCTATCACCATTAATAATCACGTATCCTTCAAAAGCATGGTGGTTTCAGTACATGACAACTTCATTCATTCTGGTAATTTAAATAATAAATATTTGCCTTAGCTAAAATTTGTTTTTACAGTAATTATAAGCCTGAAGAATAATGATTTATTAAGCAAAAGGATATTTTAAATCAGAATGGAGAAGACATTTAATAAACCTTTAGACATTTCGTGTATGCACTGCTAATTGAAAACATTTATTAATATATACACAACAGAATTTCCAATTAGATTGTACATTGTTTAGTTACTAAAATATTAAAGAAGTCGTATTTTATTAAAATATTTAAAATTTAGGCTTTTAACTACTTGACCAAAATAGCCATCCCCAATAAATCTAACTTAGTGTTTTGATGAATGATTACATTTCTTTCAATACTCTGTGAAAGCAACACAATTTTTAAAACATCATGACTAAATTGGATGAATTATTAGACTATTTCCTAATGGAATAAATGTCATATCAGAATATTCTAGCACTCCATTCACATAGTGACATATAAATTAAGACAATAAGGGAATTAGTGCCAACCTTTTTAGAATTCTCAGGGTCTGCATCATTCTTGTTTCAATAACTTTTGCATTTGTGCGAATAAGAATATAAAGAAATTTAGGTATTTTTTATGATAGCAAGACCTGAAAAAAACTAGTGGAGAAAAAAGTTAACTAGAATTTAATTCTTTATACTTAGTTTTGGCTTTTCCACCTGAAAATAAAAAACATGGGAAATTTGATGTTCCCATCACAGTGAATGCGTGCTGCTGTTGTGTCTTGGGTTTGATTCTCATCTCTGCAACTCTTTATATCTGATACTGAGAGATTTCTTAATGTCTTTTAGCTTTAGTTTCCACACCTTAAAATTAGAATAACAATACCATCCATACCTGCATAATAGATTTATATTAAGGATAAAAGAATAACATATGTAAAATACATTTTAAAACTGTAATTGATAGAGTAATGGAAATTATGATCACTATTTTCTCATCAGGCCAGAGTTTAGTTAATCCCATTTTTACGAGTTGAAATGTTCTTGAGACAAATTATTTTACAAATCCTACTTCACTGTTTACCTCATTTGGGGGATGCCTTTAGAATATAAAAGGAAAAGTTATGTTTCTGGCTACATACTTTCTGGATTAATGGTTCTAAGAAGAATCTTGGCTTAGTCTTTCTGTTAGCTCCAACAAGCAGGAAGTCACCACTCAGGAATGCACTAGTTGTGATTCAAAATCTTTTAGGACTCACTTTTAAGTTAAGGTGGATCACACCAATGACTTTGACAAGATTTGTAGCTAAGATTATTCTTTAAATCATCTGATGGCAGATTTAAGCGTGGGTAGAGCATGAGGCGCTTTAAGTACGTGCAGAACTACCAAGGAGGATGCTGTAATATGCCACTTCCTCTTCCTGAAAGGCTCATAGCCTTCTCTTCCGTTGACTCCTGCCATATATTTCAGAGCTTAGCTGTTCCCTTTTCTATAATAATAATTCCCCAATCATAATCAACGGTATGCCTCTCCTCATTCCCCAAGCACATCCTGTCCTCTATAACATTTGCTGCTTGATTCTGACATTCTGGGTCAGGAACTGGTCTTACCCAATCTTGTATTCTCTGGGTTATCACATTATTTTTTTTTTCATCCTTTCTCACAGTGATGATAAATGGTCGTTTTTCCCAATTGTCTGCTAACACCTACTTTCTTATATTTTTCACTTGGGCATATGGCTACCCAGAATAACAACTATATTTCCACATCTAAATATGTCCAATACGACAATATCTACCTAGGAATTGACTTCAGAGCAGAAATGACACAAGGAAATCCAGTATAGTGCCCCGCTAGAGAAAATTATCATTCCGTTCTCTAGCTCTTTTTTTCCCCTCTTCTTGAGTCATCTTGAAACACCCTTGATGATTGCTCTAGGAATCACTGAGCAATGGGATTTAGGGAGACTGAGCGCTCAGTGCCACGGAACCATCATTCCAACTCTAGGATGCCGATACCCAGTCTTTTACATGAGAGAATATCAAACTTCTAACATATTTAAACTTCCATCGCTTTGAGTGTCTGTTGTAACAGTCAAACTTATACCCTAACGAAGGAACCTCTACACTGGGGATGCACATAACTATGTTTGGACAGAAAGTAGTCATGTTTCATACACTACAAGTTGAAGCAGTGTGTTTATTAATTGATCCATACATATTAATGCTCTACATGGGCGTTATTCACTACAATATGCTCTTGCAGCTTATAGGTCATCTAAGTTTGGAGATAAAGATATATTCAGGCCATTTGTATCATTCACATATTTAGTGGTGTTTTGCAGGGGACTCTTTTCTTCTGTGTAGGATTCCAAGAGGGTATTGTGAAAAAAATATCATTTGCTCTATCTTGATACAGTGTTGGCTATCAACCAAAATCTAGGACATGTTAGGTATAGTTCTGTTCATCTTCTATATATTCACATAAGCTGTTTGTACAGTCTGGGAAACCTTTATATTTGGAAATACTTCATTTCCTATTCATCCTTTTGACTACAACTCAAATACCGTTTCCTTTGGGAAAGGTTCCCCTGACTTTACAGACTTGTTAAAAATTAATATATTATGGCATCACGTTTTGCATCATATATAATTAGTACTGTAATTGTATAACACTTTGTATAGTTTTTAATTTGATACTTGATCTCCTAACAGACTGTAAGTTCCATGAAGGCAAATACAATGTTGGCAAAATTTACTAAGGAATATTCTATATAAGGAATGTGCTATATATTCATCCATGCATTCATAGAAAGAGACAGAGAGAGAGAGAGAGAGAGAGAGAAAGGGAAAATCTACCCAGACATGAAAAGGCAAAAAACAAGAAGTCATTTTGGGATCTGACTGTTTAGGTTCAAAAATTTTCACTTGAAACGCTCATATTATGGAGAAAAATATGTTTCTAGACAGGAGCAGTTTGAAACATTGAGATTAATTTCCTCAAGTCTCTTATTCACTCTGTGAGGGTAGTTACAGTAGGGAAGTAATGAGACTGCCTTTAGTATTTATTTTTTTATTGAAAATAAATTTGTTGCCGGGCTCGGTGGCTCAGCCTGTAATCCCGCTCTTTGGGAGACTGAGGTAAGCGGATTGCCTAAGTCCACGGGGTCGAGACCCGCCTGGGCAATTTGGCGAGACCTCATCTCTACAATAAATCAAAAAATTAGCCGGGCGTGGTAGCGCACGCCTGTAGTTCCAGCTACTTGGAAGACTGAGGTGGAAGGATCGCCGGAGCCCAGCAGGTCGAGGCCACTGCACTCCAGTCTGGGTGACTG
>CAUYQG010207893.1:0-34161 GCA_963574415.1 Tarsius wallacei
TACAATTCAGGGTTAGGTATACAAATATGCATTATGCAGGTACCTTTGTTGATGAGGTGTGCCCCTCCCTCCCCTGGCAGTTTTCCTCAACTGCCAATCCCACTCCCCACCCCCTGGCAGTTTCCCACTACTGCCAATCCCCTTCTTATAGTATTATGATAATTGTTCAAGGTCCGCTGATGAGTGAGAATATGTAATGCTCAATTCTTTGTTTCTGTGATAGATCACTCAGTATTACAGACTCTAAGTCCATCCAAGTTGCTACAGAGGTCATAATTTTGTCCTTCTTTATGACTGCATAATATTCCATAGGGTCCCACACTTTTTTAATCCCCCAAAAATTTCTCTTCTTAAATGACTGTTCTTGTTCATTGTCTGGATCTTTTCCTTCCCATTTTGAAACCATGAATATCCTACAAATATCTCCTGTTACCTTGGTGAAGTGATGTTACTTGCTGGTTTCAGTTATCACCTCTACAAAATTATATCAACCATATCTTCAGCCTTGCCCTCATCCTGCTTCTCCATCTTCTCTTCATCCATCAGCTTTTCTATTAATATTTGTATCAGTTCCTGAGAAGTGATATTAAGTTTACATAATTTATGGGAGTTATAAGTTAATGTATCTCTAAACTGTATTTCCACAACTTAAGAATACAGCACTTCCCTTTAACCTGAGATAATAAGCAAAAAAAAAAAAAAGATCATATAAGAGAATCTCATTCCTGTGACAGCCTGAAGAAACTATTTTCCAATAAGTTTTTGTAACTAAAACACTTAATTAAAGCTATGTCAGGAAAAAAATAATCATTACAAAAATATTCAGCTAAAGTTATAAGTGAAAAACTCCGTAACTCCATGATATAGAGAAATCTCACCTAACTTTTGTAATGGATTTCAAGGAATATACATGTAATAAAAGTTAGAAAAACCTGTTGAAAATAGAGTATAAAGTCAAAAGAAGGACTTCTAACTCCAAAGCAAATGCTACCATTTAAAATACTTTCTAAGTAATTCAAGTTTCAATACAAATGGATAAGCGACTCTTGGTAGCTTTCACTGACACAGCTTTTGGCTCAGTTGTTTGAAAACTTGAGGATTATACTCAAGTCTTCACTGAAGGATTGACCCCAATAGAAACCATTTCTCATGCTGGAGAAGAGCATAGGAAACTGCCAGGCTTCATTGGAAGAAACTGGCTACTGCAGGCGATTAATCTGAGAGACAGAAACTGTAGGTGATGTGTCCACCTCAAAAATTTATGAACTAGACAAAGTTCTGTCCTCATGTTAATCTCCCCTTGTGGGTACTCTCCTTTCTACTCATCATTGTTGATGGTTTCTCCTCATCTTTCCTCATTCCCAGTCCTCCACAGGACTGTCTGCAATGGCAAAGAATTACTCACTGATGCCCAGTGATACCATATAAGACAAAAAGCAACATAAGGCTTTCAGGCTCCCCTAAACCCGAGTTTAAACTTAGGTGCTTTCCCTTACAAGTTGTATAACTCTAAGCTTTGCTGCCCTTATTTCGAAAATTGGCCTATTAATAACAATTACATAAGATTGTCATGGGCATTAAGTGAGATAGATATTCTTGGCCCACAGCACACAATCCTTTACCTTCTAATGCTTCATTCAAAATAACAAGTATCGGGGGACAAGTGACAAAGATGAGATCGATGAAGGAGCTGGTATCAAACCAGGGTAAAGTTAGTTGGGAAATAAGGGAGAGAAATAAAACAGGACAATCCCTTGTCAAAGAAGGGAAATCCTGTGTTGGAGAAAGTCTGAGGAAAATGTGTGTGTGTGTGTGTGTGTGTGTGTGTGTGTGTGTGATTTGTGTGTTGTGGGAGAAGGAGGAGGAGGAGAATGATTCATACATGGAATCAGCCAGGGCATGCACAGAGCAAAATAGATAATGGCTACCACTCATGCAACATTTTTTCTTATGCTAAATGCTTTCCAGTATTATTTAGCATAAGAAAACTACAGGAGACAAAGATGAATAAAATAAAACACAAGTGTCAGTGAGGAGAAAGCAACACACAAGAGATGAGCAGAGAAAAAGTCACCACTATGGAGGAAAAGTAATAAGAAGGCAGAGAGGCAGAAATAAAACTCACATATTGTGGTGTCAACCAATCCAGGGAGAATATGAGCTTAGGGAAGAAGTAGACAATAATAACACATGCTGGAGGAATATTAAAATAAGGAAAAGGACATGTAATTTTTCTTTCTAATTTGAGCTTCATGGATTTGGTCATGGGTGTTTCCAGTGTTATTTTCACAAGCTACCTCTTTCTTTGGCAGATAACCTAAGGCCTCGGTGTCCAACCTGTGACCAGCTGTTCCTCTCACAAGAAACTTGTTATGGGCAATCCTCTTGTGGCTCTTGTCTGACTTGTGTCCAGTTTATTCCTATCAAGATAGCCACTCTATAGGTGAGCCCTGACGGAGAAAGAAGTTAGGAGGTTCAATGTGTTGGTCAGGCGAGATACAGAGCAGGCAACTCAACAAAGCCCATGAAATAGCAGAAACAGTTTATTACTTACAGATCCCAGAGAGAAGAGGGCAGCATACCTCCCAGAGCCCAAGGGAAGGGGGGAGGCGTGCAGCCTGAGACACACTCACTCAGTCAGCCAGTGGGGAGCAAGAGAAAGAAAGAGAGATCTGTATACCAAAGCCTTTATTGGGGTCCAGGGTGCTAACCAAGTAGCCTACCTGAGGGTCATTCTAATTGGTGTCTTTAGAGTAAGCAGGCACTAGTTTTGTGAAGTCATGTTGTGATTGAGAGGAGGTCACTGCCGCATATCTGCTGTTTAGTTCATGTACATTGTATCTAGCTGTCGCGTAGGGAGGGGTGACCAGGGGACTGTTGTATATGGATCAACTACATTGAGGAACTGGAGGAGGCGGAGGATTAGAAATGGTGTCCTGTGTAACTAAGCCTTGCTTGTGGCGTAAGAAAGTTCAATTTATATTCAAAATGGATCCTGAGGCAACATAAAATTACAAACTAAAAAGCATTCATTCTAATGGGCAATTAGAAGGACTTTTATATCATTTTCCAGAGAAATTTCCCTGGAGTGGTGAGGCCTGAAGACAGACTGCAGCGGACTGAGGAGGGAATAGAGGGTGAAGAAAAGATAGTCAAATGATGTAGACTAATATTAAAAGAAAATTGTCTGTAAAGTTGAGGAAACAGGGCAACAGTTCAAGGACAGAACAGCTGGAAACTTGTTATTGAATGTTTGAACTGAAAATAACTGGGAAAATATCAGACCTAAATCAACTTCCATACTAATGTCTTTGAAATCATCTTGAACTGATGAGTCATAGGCTTTAGAAAAACAGTTTTTTCTCTCGAGTTTTACTAATACAGATTTTCCACTAAATGGAAATGTACAGTTTCATTGTTCTGCTCCCTATAAATCTCAATAACAAAGGTTAGATACAAGCATAGAGAAAATTGTGACTTAAAACAAACTATAAATCTCAAGGAAAACATTGTATAAGCATGAACTTGAAGAAGAGCCAAAGAAGTAATAGAAAATGAAACACCACTTAAAGCAAAGAAAAATTTAATTTCCAAGTGCAGATATTTATTGAAGGTCTACTAGGTAGAAGACACTATTTTTGATTTTGGCAATTTCAGCTGAGAATGATTGCTGTTTTATTTCATCCGGAATTTACCGTGTTCTACTTTCTCTTTCATGGGACATTTAGTTCCTCTTTATGTGGTCATTTTTTTCTCCTTTATCCCTACCCAATGACTTTCAGTTCCGTGTTCTACTTTCCCTTCCATGGGACATTTAGTTCCTCTTTGCGTGGTCATTTTTTTCTCCTTTATCCCTACCCAATGACTTTCAGAAGGTAAAATATAGAAGGGGTGCTCAATAGGACCAAGTGAAATAAGTTAAAGTCACACTGTAGGAAAAGCATTTAACAAGCCAGAGCAGTGAGGGCCTTTGCTCTTATAGGCATGACTTTTAGAATCTCTGGGATTTTGAATGATAAGGTCTGGCTATTTTAGTTAGAAAGATTAAATCCCGGGGCCTCGGGCAAAGAATTTCACCTGGAATCAAAACTTCTTATACTTTATGGAGACAGCTTTAGAAAATAAGAAAAAAGTTTAAATGGTATGTAATAGGGGTTTACCCACAGTGTTAATTACTGAAAATATTACATTATGAAGATAAGTTATATACACATTCAGAGAAAGAAATGATCAGTACAATGAAATATTTGCAGAAGGTTTTGAACTGAATTTGGCCATGAAACTGGGTGTGTGGCAAGCAGAGAGCGAGAAGGAAAGACTTTCCAGGAGAAAAAAGCTGAATGTGCAAGGAAGTGCTTAAATTACAGCCTAGAAACTGAAGGGACTTACTTGGAGCTTTTCAGTATCCGCTGGTGAATAAAAACATCTGTAAAGGATAATTCATAGAGTAATGCTCGACTTTCAAAATAAAGAGCTCTGATTCATTTTCTGTGCTTCATCAAAGGCACTTTGTTGTTCTTATTCTTCTATCAGTAAAAGGTACCAAGTTTTACTAGCCCATATTTGAATCTTACTTCCTTAATAATACATATATGTACATATGTATCAGTTATAGAAATCTAAGTATGATACAGTTCATATCCTTAAAATGTTTAAAGATTATTAAATCATCTGTGATAAGATTTTTCTCTAGTTTATCATTTTACTAGTAATTCTGTTATTGTTTTCAAGAAAAAAAATCATGACCATACATTCACTCAAAAAAAAATGTAAAACAACAGAATCTATGGCCTCCAAAAATGTTAATGAGATAATGAATTTAAAACTCCAATCACAGCTCCTGGTATGAAGCAAACACTTGGGGTTTGCTAAAGGTTAATTTGAAATAAAGGTTTGTTAAATTGAATTATTTAAAAATTTATATCATATAATTGGATCCCAATTATTAATGTTTAAATTTCCTTATGCCTGATGGTAAATATCCCTTCCAGTTTTTCACTTTACTAGACATACAATTCAATTCAACAATTATTGTATGCTTATTATAAATCTACCATACTGGTGAATAAAATAGATTTAGTCTGTGACTTCATGAGGCTTCATGGAGTGGAAAGAGGTGAAGCTGATTTACCAACATTTTCAGGTTCGAGAGTAGGCGAAGCATAGGTAACACGATATAGATATATGTTGAAGCCTAAATGTTTCTGAGTGTGTTTGTCTTAGCCCACATGATAGGCATATTTGTACATCACAATATACTATATTTCCATAAGAATGTTGGGAGACATTGCCCGTTGTGACTCCAGAAATCACAAAAATTAATAAATGCACCAACCCATACAAATAAAATCAGATAATTCTAATGTACATTGCTCTCAATGGTTAAATATTTCCTTGACTTTTAAAACAAACTAAGTAGAGCTTACAGTTTAATAATGACTCTGCGTGGTTTCATTAAAACTTACATTTTGACAGCTTCTCAGAAAGCCAACACTTCATAATTAATGAATGTTCAGCCAAAAGGTTGACCTTCTGAGTGACTGGATAAGTGCAAACTTAGAGGGGAAAAAATTGCTTTTGACTATTTATTGAAGCCCAAGAGCTGTTATCTTTTAGAATGAAAGTAAGTTCTGGAACCATGCCTAAGAAATTGACTCTATATGTTAACATTTGAAAGCTCTTTGTACAATAAAAATTCATTCCATCTACTTTATTTCATGCTATATTTAAGGCAAAAGAGAATGTGAAAAGCTTCATCTACCTTGATCGCCAGTGGTCTCCTTTCAATTCCTCAGATTGAACTCCCAGGCATGTGAAGCCTAAGACACCAGGCACTTGTTATAAACGGCCAGGCATTCATTAACAATCCAAATCCGCAGAGCTTCTACTGACAGATGGCTTCCTCTGTCTGGGATTGAGTCACTTAGTTCATTTACTTAAAGGTTAGTGTTAATGAGATCAAGGTCACAGGAGCGCCATGGTAGAAACAAACTTCGAAGTCAGACAGACCTGGATCTGAATTTCAGTTCCACCCCTTACTGGATGACTGATCTTAAATATGTTACCTAGCCTCCTGGAGTCTCAGTTTCTTCCCCCTAAAGTGGGAGCGTAGCCCTTATCTTTCTGAGTTTTGGTGTAAAGCGGAGTAGACTCCAATTACCATCAGTATGCTTGGTTCAGGGACTGATACATAATATTCCCTCAATAAATGTTCATTTTAATTTTTGTATCAACAAAACAACTCATTGTATGCATTGTGTATTCTACTGATCACTAGTTAGCAATATCCAAATATCAGCAAAATGTTGTTATAAGAATGTAGAAGCTAATACACCTGGACCCCTCAAAAATTTTAGATATTTCAATAAAATTTCATATTCATTTTGTATGGCAAGTATAATCAATTCTAATGTTATCCTACTGACAGAATAAATTATGAGATTAGGTATTTATAACTGTCTTAGTTCACATATGCTCAATACATTGTGTTTAATGAGTTAATAAAAGAGAGGTTAAATAAATTATTTAAAACTCTGGTACACTCAGAAACAAAGCTTGAGACAAGACACCAAACATTTACTTTCCTGTTGGCGCTGACTTGCTCTATGACCTTGAGAAAAATTTTAAATCCTCAATTCTTAATGTCTTCCTCTTTAAAATCTTGGGATTTGATATGTAACGCCCACGGTCTGTCTTCAGTTCTGAAGGGTTACGATTCACCTGTGTGAGGCAACTTGATTCAGGAGGCAATTAGTTTACAGGAGGTGATAGAACAAAAGTCTCTCGAGCTCTTGCAGCTCGTCTTTTTGTTTCTTTTCCAATCAACTTGAAACATTTTCTCAACGTGTATTACTTGCCCAGCTGAAGAAAGGACAGCGCATGAGGAAAGTCCACAATGAAAATGAACTCATCTGAAAGAAACGAGTCCAATCTGTTGAACAGAAAAGAGAGACTTTGAAACAGGTCTTTGGGAGAAGAAATCGGAAGAGTCAGCAGGTTTATGGTGAAGGGTGGCAAAATGTGACACCCTTCCATATGCAATTTTTGTCATTGATGATTCTGAGCTAGAGAAAATGAAAAAGAAACAGATATAAGAAAAGTTCTTTCCTCTCTCCTGTTTGCCTAAAGGGGACATATGTGTGTAAAGGCATTCCTCCTCCCTTTCCTGCCAGACAGAGAGAAGTCACTCACCAGGATGACTCCAGACCCCCCAAGAAGGCCCTAGAGGAGACCACATAACAAACTTTGCTAAAACAGCTTTTATCGTGTTGCTTCCTGTATGTATTCATCTTCCCCCAATTCGCTGCCCATAAGAGCTTCTTTTTGTTTGTCTTATTGCTTCTCTCCAAAACTCCTTGGACATTTTTGTTAAGATTTGTACAGGCCCAAGTCCTAACCACCACTTTGAATGACTCGTCGTGGAGTGTGCCAGGTGCACGTTAATCAACTTCTGTTGGTTTTTCTCTTGTTTCTCTGACCTTTGCCAGTCTAAATTTCAGGGCCCCAGCCAATGAACTTAGGTAATGTTTTTTTTCCTGCCCTACAATTGACAGTCCATGACTTTTCATGAACACAGTTGGCCAACAGTTCCTGGTAGGGTTTTACACTTGTCTATTAATTGATTCATTTATTCGACAAATGTTTATTGAATGGTTACTATTTGCATGGCAGCCTGCTAGGGTGAGATTATAAAGATAAATCCAATGCACACTTTGTCCTTAAAGAATTTACTCTTTAGTAGGGATAACAGGGCATGCATATAAACTCCAAGATGTTCTAAATTGTATGAGTAAAAGTCATATGAGATTTAGGAGCAGGGAAGGTTTAATTTCAGCCAGGCAGATGGCAGTGAGGAAAGGAAAATTATGGAAATCTTGAAGGAGGTGGCATTTTAGCTGGAGTTTAAACATCTGTATTTTGGGCAATAGAAACAGTGGAAGAAAGCCTCCGAGGAGGAAGGAACTGAATGCAGTTTGACTATAGAGTGGAATTTACGAAAGAGACGAATGGGAAGGACATGAAGAAAGAAACCCATCACATGGAAGGGACCTTGAATGCCATACTCAGGGAGTCCGGTCTACTTACTAGGGAAAAGCAAGACACTGAAGGTTTTGGTTAGGGGAAACAGAGGAAGGTTGTGTTTCAGGATGATGACTCCTGATGGAGACGAGTGCATGGGTTGTAAACTGAGGGATGGGCGGATGCCCCAACGACACTCCTAAGCAGGGTCTTTTTCTTGTCCAGGTTGCTGACGTGCTGCTGCAACACGGAGCTAATGTCAACATTCAAGATGCGGTTTTTTTCACGCCATTGCACATCGCAGCTTACTATGGTCACGAACAGGTCAGTCTGAGGGTGGGGTTTCTGAAGGCTAAGGGACCGCCTAAAAGTTCCAGGCTTTTGGGAACTGTTCTATCTTCAGAGGAAGCATATTTAAAATATCCTTTGAATTAATTTTGCCATATTCTCATCAGCTCTATCCTTGGAAGCTTGTGGATCCGTGTAAGCATTACAGCTGCCATATTATTCATTTTAATTGACTAACAGTGCACAAAGAGGGCAACAGAGTCTGTGAGTAAGTAAGCGGCTGTGGGAGCCCGTCAGCCTGAACTTGAAAACGTCCTAGCTTTATGACCACGTGTAGGTCATGTAATGCCGCTGATCTTCATGTCTTCATCTACAAGAGGGGACAAGTATGAAAAGCACCCACCTCAAGGGTTGCTGTTATGATGAGATGCAAATGAATGTTTGGCAGGTGCTCAGTGAGTGCAGCTGTGATGATGCTAATAACAATAACAAACTCATAAAGGCTCTGTAAAAATGGTCACTCAATGTGCTTTAATTATGCAATTTGCTTTAAATATGTAATTATGTAACAGGCACATATTTATACAATTTGATATTCTCTAATATAAGTCTTATATTTACTGAGAATGCTTTCAAGTTTTTAAAGTACTTTCATCCAATACATAATTTTATTTGGCCTTCACAACAACTTGATGAAATTAATGAGTTGCCACATGAGTAAGCATATGTTATGCAAACACCTTTTTCTTTAAATTTTCTAATTTGGCCACCACCCTGGAATTAACTATTATTTGCCCCTTCTTATCAAGGACACGCATGAGGCTCAGTCAAGTCGGGTGGCATGCCAGAGTCATGCTGCTGATGAAACGGAGAGCTAGAACACTTGCTTAGGTCTATGTGATCCCCAAACCCGTATCCGTTGTGTTGTACCAAAGCACCTCTTCTGATTTCTCTTCAGTCAGTGCGGCGACTCATAAAGTCCAGTCAATTCACCCAAGTAGAGAAGCCAGAATCCAAGGCGACATATTCCAACTCCAAAGTTCATTGATGCCAACCTTAACGTGGTGAAAGACAAAACTTGTGTGTGCTCCTTTAAAACGCTGCCCTTTAGCCATTCTCGGGGAGCCGAAAAGAATCCAATACAACCGGAACACAAATGTTACTGGATAACCAAGCAGAGCTTTTCTGTGGATGCCCGCCTTCTGCTTTTCCTCCGTTTATCTCTCTAGACTCATTCACGCATGCACGAGAATTATACGTTTTTACCTTCCTGGAGGTTGTGTCATGTCACGACCTGAGGGCTCCACGTTGAAAATCAGGCTTGCTTGTGTCCCTGTGCTGCTGCGGTGGTTGTGCCTTTGCTCCTCTGCTAGCTGTCAGGAGCTTGGACACTCTCAGACCCGTGAAGCGTGGCCCGGAGGTTGGAAAGACTGCTGATGTCATCCATGTGCTGCTCAGCCTGGGTGTGCTGAAGAGCTGGACACTGGCGATGCTTTTGAAAGCGCGGGCCCCAAAGCACAGGAGACAGAAAAAGTCCATACAGAATGTAGACAATGCCCGTTTTTCGTAGAGTCATCCTCTTGGGCGATTAACCTCATCGCCCAGCAGAAATGTAAAGAGCCCCTATGTGAGTTGGGTGAAGAACTAAATTTGTTTACTTCCCATGACAATAGAGTCACAGTCTTATGAAATTATGCTAAAATGTGGATGGCCCTTTTATGATAAGGGATGGGCTTTCTACGCGTGAAGGCAGAACATAAGCAGTTTATGGAGGCCACTGTCACTTGCTAAAATGTGCTGACAAAGAGAACAGTGCATTCGATATATAAATGTGCCTCACGCACCGTGTTCCTTGCCGTGTGTTTATTTACTTATTTTTAAGTGGGAGAGTAGACGTTTTGTACCGAGAGCAATATTTCCTAGGTAGGCAATAATAGTGCTTAACAGACAATCGATTTCAGAGATAGTTTAGATCTGTCTTTTATAAAGTCATATAATCGGGATTTATGGAGTCTGTGTAAGTGAAAATATCTGCTTAGGAGTGCAAGGTTCTTGAGACTAAACTTCTGCGGTTCTGATTTCTCCTGAATTAAGTCATGATCTGCCCATTAGCCAACAAAGAGCTAAAAGGCACGTGCTCCAAGTCGGTGCTGCCACTCTTACTAACAGCTGTGGAGTGCCAGGCGCTTTTCTAAGTGCTTTGTACGTGTGATGACTTATCTAATCCTCACAACAACGCCAAGAAGTAGAACAATTCTGAATCCCATTTCAGCAATGAAAAAAATTGAAGCATCAATGGGGTAAAGATGTGTTCAAGCTGACATGGCCTGGTTTCAGAATCCTTGTTCTTGTCCAAACTCAGTTTCCTGACACACTACCCAGCCGATATCTTGCCTAGAATTTCTATTAAATGTCTACCGTATTCTTGAGACGTTTCAACTCAGGATGTGTTTATTTGCTGACTCATAGGGAGCAAACATAGCTTTAAAGCCTGAATTCACTTTTATGCTGACACCTCGGGGGCCAAGACAACTGCTATTTTAACGGTTCAAACACATCCTAACTTACGTCTTAGAATCACTGAGGCGATTTTTGAAATCTTCAGGGGAGGCAATGTCAGCTTTAGAGAAAGGATTCAGAAAGTTCTTCTGAATGACTCAGAGGGATGCCATAGGTTACCTACAACAACCCCAGGAAGACGTGCTTCATCACTTCATCCCTGCTCCTCCTCCTTCAGATGCAGTCTCAGCCAACTGGGGAAGATGCCCGGGCTACTGTGGCTCTCTACAATCCACTCACACGCCCAGAGGAGGACTCAGAGCTCCTGTAGCAAGACGGCCAGCGGTGGCCTACGCGTGGCGCTGCCAAGAAAATCAAGAAGAAGCAAAGTACTGCTGGCTCTGGCCAGAAGGAAACTTTGAAAGGGCTTGTTCAGAGAAGACAATGTCTGATTCCAGGGAGGATTACTTGGGCGCAATGGAAGTCTACGTTACGAGATTGACAAGTGAGTTGATACTGAGGAAAATAAATGGCCAAAATAGGTTTTCGAAGACAGAAAATGTGGAGAGAATTCCAAGCTCCCCCTTCTCTCACCTAATCCTCCAATAACTCTGAATCAGTAATGATAAACAGCATCGCCTCGGTTCACCAACAAAAATGAAAAACAACGATTCAGAACATATACTATCTGTCAGTCATTGTGCTATGCATTTTAAATATAACCATGCACTCAGTGTTATTACTATTCCCATTGTACATATTAAAAACAACAACTTAGGTTTAGATAAATTAACTAGTTTTTCTCAAGGTCACACAACTAATATCAATCGTATTCTAGATTCAAACCAAGACTTATCTTACTCTGGACCCCAATTCTTAATCAGTAGGTTATGCGGCCCCTCAACTTGAAAGATTCATTGCATATTATAAGGTCAGTAGCACCTACTATTGATTGCTTGGGAAACACAATTATTTCAGCTACTGCTATTTTGTGCTATAGACTTTTCTTTGCTTGCAGACTCGTTATTGTGTCCTCCAGGTTTGTGCTTAGAATAGGTGTCTCTATCCCTAGATTAATTAATTGGAGCCACTCACTCTAATTTTTTTTTTTTCTGGCCCAGGGATTGGTTTAGAAAGTTGCAGATGGCCTAGTCCAGGCCAATGGGATATAGGAGGATGGTTTCTGAAGAGTTTTGGGGGAAAGAATTTCTAGATATATTTTTTTAAAAAAAGATGGTCCCTTGTTCCATAAGGCAGAGGTAGTCTTTCAGTCTGCTCTGTGGACTTTGGTTTGTAATGCCCAGAGCTGCTGCAGTTCTCTTGCTACCATGAGAAGATCCATCCTCATTGCTGAGCATGGCAGAAGAAGAGAATGATGAAAAGAATGTGAGTTCTGACCATGTTAACAAGCCGTTGTATTAGTCAACCCTGGAATTGCTTCAATTTGGGACTGCTTGCTGGGTAATATAATAATGCATTTCTCATTACTTGGGCCAGTTGACTTAGAACATTTTGTTATTTTCAGACAAAAATAACCTAAGAGAAGGCCTTCTTTATATTTGTTATATATTGCCAAAAAATTTGCATTATTGCTTGACTTTCAGCACTAATTTCAAATGGACGTACCCTTTAGGTAATCCGCCTTCTTTTGAAATTTGGAGCTGATATAAATGTGAGTGGTGAAGTTGGAGACAGGCCCCTCCACCTGGCATCTGCAAAAGGATTCCTTAATATTATAAAACTCTGGATGGAAGAAGGCAACAAAGCAGATGGTAAGGTCATGTGTTTGGAAGACCTTTATTGTTGTTTACTCCATGTATTCATTTTACTTGTACCTCCTGTACCTGTTACAGATTAATGTTGAAGTTGATTAATACTATAGACATGTACTGATTGTATTTATTAAGCCCTTATGTATTTATTAAGCCTTCTTTACATGTTTTAGCTCAATTCTTAATTCTTAATCTATTAGGTGCTCTAGTGAAAGTGAGGGATTTTCTTGGATGAATTCATCGTATTTGTTGCCAGTCATTAATTCTCTTTAAAATTGAAGCATAATTTACATATAATTTGCATATAGCAATTCTTACATCTTAAGCATACAGCCTGATGAATATTTACTTATGTATACATCCATGTAAAAACAACCCAGATCAAGATTTAGAAGATTGTATTGCACTGAAATCTTCCCTTGTGCTCCTATCTCAGTAAAGAGCCCTGACCACCAAAGGTAATCAATGTTCTGTCTTCTATTGCTATAG
Source organism: Tarsius wallacei (assembly GCA_963574415.1). NCBI lineage: Eukaryota > Metazoa > Chordata > Mammalia > Primates > Tarsiidae > Tarsius > Tarsius wallacei. The sequence continues at coordinate 13,068 of CAUYQG010207893.1, forward strand.
ATTAGGTTTCTCTGTTCTTGAAGTTTATATAACTTTGTGCCTGGCTTCCTTTGCTCAACGAGATGATTTGGACATTTATCCATGCTGTTGTATGAATCACCATGTGTTCTTTTATATTGGTGATGATGGCTTGAGTACATAACAATCTGTGTATCCATTCTCCTCCTAATGGACATTGTAAATATTTCTAGTGTTTTTTGTATTATACAGTTGCCTGCAGCATCTTATTCACTTATTTTTGTGGACATAGGCATTCATCTCTCTTGAGTATCTGAGAGATATCTAGCAATATCTGAGAGTTTCAGTTGCACCCTACAATACCAATATTTGGTATCATATATTGCTATATTTTAATAAAGATAGAGTTTGAATGTGATCAGTTTGGAAAACAGCTTAGAATGAGATACTGGAATAGATTTCTCTCAACTTTTTATTTTCTTAATTATAAAATCAGTTTCGGAAAGTTGGTTAAAAGTAGAGTATTGGAAAATTTATGTCTCTCATTTTTCCTTACAAACTTTATTTTTTGACAAAAATTCACTCAGAGTTCCATCTTGCCATTAAATTCTCTCAGGCATATCCAACATTCTTCCACTGACCCCCAAGAGACCTAATTAAAAGCCCAGCTGTAAGAGCTGCTGGCCTTTGCAGCAGGAACAATACGCATTTCCAAAAGGACATGGCTGTCAAATCTCAGAACTGCCAGTTCCCCGGTCCAAAATTCAGAGTGATGTTTAGTTAACGAAGCTGATCAATGTTTTCACCTACCATAAGGAAAACACAAGGACTCGTAGATGCAACTGTGGCAAGAAGCTGGGGCAGTTTCCAGTTTCCAGATCGGAAGCAGATGCCACCATCCTCTGTGAAATGTAAGAAGCAGAGTTTGCATTGTTTTCTGTGCGCCCACGTGCAGTCACTCGGGCATCTCCTCTATAACATTATTACACACAACCTGTGTTCAAGAGGTGAAGGACGCTGGTCCGCGGACCTTGTTTAAGCAGTCCCTTTCATTCTGTTGCTTTAGAATAGGCAAAGGCACACCTGTGTGAACCGCTGAGCACATAATTGTGTTTTTGAAACCGCCGCACTTTTCCAGAGGGTCGGGAACCACACCACTTTTTCCTTTTATTATTGATTTCAACCTTAGCTTTTTATTCCTCTGCACCACTCCAAAGCTCGGCAGTGTCAAAATGAGTGTCATTTATGATCAGCATGTCTCCGGGATCAAAGGACTCTTTGGCAAAAGGCATCGAAATGTGTGCTACGCCCATACTCCCCTTACATACCAGCATCATAGGATATAATTTTTAACATCTTCTTTCTGGCTCTCACGAGTACTACCTGCCTCCTACTCAACCACTTAAAAAAAAATCAAGAGACAGCGTGACTCAGATTTTTAAGTATTTTTATTTCCTTCTAGCAGACGCTTGATATTTAAGTCCCATTCACACTTCAACTGATTGCAGAAAATAAACCAGAAGATATTCTGTGCCAATGGACATTGAGCAGGACTTATCAGTTAGTTTACTTATTTCAGAGTGTAGCCAAGCCTCCAGATGATATATTTTAGATCTGGACCCTGCCTGTGGTAAATGGACTGAAGAGGAAGATTAAATGAATGACCCCAGAAGGAGTACAATTTGAACTCCAGTATTTACAGTATGCTTCCATGGCAACGGAATGTCACAAATGAAAATAAATTCAGGTTATAAAATTACCCAAAATGTCATTCTGAAAGCAGCCTCTTCAGTCCAGCATGTTTGGGAGACTGACCTATTCAAGTGGGTATGTTTTAAGTCTCTGGTCTGCTTCTTTGTATCTCTTAGGGCAATGAGAAAGGAGAAATGTAATGCTTATTGAATGACATTAAAAAGGTCAAAATATCGCTGGACAGCATAAGGAAAAAAATAGTGATACAGCCCTCAAAATGTATCACTTTGATGATGCTGAAAACAGAAGAATTCAAATTCAGAATTCATTAATTTTTATTATAAGAATGTTAAATGCTGTATTTCTTTTAAATAACATAATTCTTTAACATGGAACTAAATATTTTAAAAAGCCATAAATAGATTCCTAGGACATGCCCAGTAAGAGAAAATGTTTTATTTTTTGAAATATATCTTTTTGAAGCTATTACACAGATTTGTTATTGAAAGCATATTTGGGAGATATTTTAAAGATCCTCTGGGGTTTGCTGGTATTTCTGGGTTAATCCAGAAATGTTTAGTTTATCTTTAAGATCAATAAGCAGAAATAAGGAAGGAGCAGCACTCATCCACCCATCCATTCATCCAATCTTTCTTTCAAAAGGTATTACTGCACACCTACTTTCTTCAAAATACAGGGCTAGGCACTAGATATTTTCCTAATAATAATTGACATATATTCCTTTGCTTGAAGTTCTCCTTTACTTAATTCTCTCAATAAGATGCCAAGTTAGAGCAAATAGAATATTATTTATGCATTCAGTGTTTTGAGATAAAATACAATAATGTACACTTTATTTTGTCTTTGCAAACTGGTCCAAGACAAAGCTAAGGAGATCACAATTAGTGTAGCAGAAATGTAGGTGTATCCACATAAACTTCATGTCTGACCCTATATTTTCCCTGGCTTGTCCCTTCAGTTGGTTTTTACATCTTCTTTATGGGAACGATATCCAGGCTCTACAGGCAATTTGCCAACTGGATAAACTCTGAGGGAGGACCCCAAAAAGCCCTGGAACTATTTTTTGGAGGGCGGGCCCCTTGGAGTCCAGGCTTCCCCTGCTAGGTGAGCGTTCTAGGAACCCATCAGCATCAGTGAACCAGCTAGCGTTGTTGTGAGAGGCTGCATTTGGCTTCTGTGTATTTTTCACCTTTCTCTGTTTCTTTCTTTCTTTCTTTCTTTTTTTTGGATTCCTTCAAAGCATTTGCCCATTTCATGATGGGTGATTTATGAGTACACCTGCCCGCACTGTGCTGAGTGTTCAACAGTTTTTGACCCAAAATGGCATGCCCCTCCCCCCCCATTCACCCAATCTCACCCAGGGTGACTTTCTTTTGTTGCCCTGGATGAAAAAAGTCCTCAAAGGAAAATGTTTTGCCAATGGTAAGAGGTAAAACAAAAAAAAATGGCAGAAGCACGAAAAGGCATCAACACTGACAAGTTTAAAAACTGTTGCGAGCAGTGGAAAAAGCATCTCGATATGGGTATTACATCAAATGGAGAGTACTTTGAAGATGACTGAAGTTTTAACATGCGAAAGTAAATACATGATTTTTATAAATAAGCTCCAGGGGTTTTTTTGGTTCCCCCCTTGCACTTTGAAGTTTACTGATTCAATTGGCGAAGGAGGATGTTGGGTAGGGTCAGGGAGGGCCAAAGGCAAGCTGCAAATTAGCGGAAGATTCTGCTTTCTTCTGCTTTGCAAGTTCCCTTCTGAACCTCAAGGGCCCTTTGCACCACCCTCTAGGGGCCTGGACTCCTGGCTGTTCTCAGCCATTGACTTGTGGCATTGATCCCCCTGGCTTAGAGCAGAAAGTGAACAAAGAAAGCGTTTTATGAAAAGGGAGAGAATCAAAAGAACCAAGAACATCCTTCTGAATGAAAGGTGTGTTTCTGAGCCACTCGTTAATAAAAACAAACAAACAAACAAACAAAGATTTATTTTTCAATAACAGCCTTGGGAGAAGAAGTTCAGTGACTTTGTTAAAGGTTTCCCTTTGGCTGAAAACTCTGCAGAACAACAAAGCAAGAATGGTTGTCCACAAATATAACAAGTACGAGGCACAAAGCAGTGCCCATTAATTGTTAGATGATTATTACAGCAACAGTAGTAATTGCCTCCTCGCCTTCAAAATTTACATATATATATATTTTCTTTACTGCTGTCCTAGTGCAGAGACTTTCTATTATAGATACACAGAAGAATGCAAATGAATGGGGTTTATTAAGGGCTATTATTTTCTATTATCAGTAAAACACCTGATACAGGTTGACAAAGTGATCAATAATAAAAACAAGTGGCTTTAGAGACGTGGATCCAATTATTTTAGCTTTAAAAACTGTTAAAGCCAGGTCCGGAATCGAGCCGTTTGGTATTCAGTTGTTATCACTTCAGGCCTGTAATTACTGACTATTCAACTAGCCTGTAAGTCATTCGTGGGTAGGGACTCCATTTATGGATTGGTCACAGGACTTAGCACATTTCTGAGGCGAAAGTTAGTAGGAGCGTAGGGTAGCTTTTATTAGTATCTAATATGTGACAGGCATCACGCTAGACAGACGCTTTTTGGTCCTGCTCTCCCGTAATCTCTTCAGCATCCCTGAAGCAACGATGCCATTGTGTCCATTGTTGCTGATAAGACGTCAGCACCTCCAACACCAGCTTAGGGTCTGGTGCTTAGTGATCCTTTGATACTTGATGAGGTCGCAGTGTATAGGTCAACTTTTCTTACTTTCAGGTCCTGGAAATGAACAATTGCTGATTTGAGCATAAAAGCAATATATTAAAGGAAATGTATAGCAAGTAGCCCACCAAAACAGGGTAGAAAACCAGGTCTGGAATACTCACAGTGAGAAGCAACACCCAGACTCATCCCCAGATCTAGTCCGTAAAGACACTCTGCCACCCCTGCTAGGCACGCACACTGGCCCTCGTGCGTCTGATGCCAACGACACAGGGCACTGGGTCTGGGGCTGGAACGGCTGCCACTGGAAATTGGATGGAGCTATTGCCATCACTGCCACATTGCCAAGAGAGATTACACTCTGCTTCTTCATGTTACTGCCTCTGAAGTCAGAGTCTCACATGGTATGTTGATTGAAGGAGTCTACCCCTAGGAGCCCAGACCAGGGAACTCTTGAAAATAAGAGGGTCACTATTAAGAATCACCCCTGAATTGCAAGCCTACAGTAGGATATATGGTCGCTGTCTGCTAATCCTGTGCTCTGGCTGCCAAGAGACCTTGGAAAGTACATTTTCTGCTTGCGGTCAGTACTTGCAGTGGACGGACTCACCCAGATGTCAGACGAGGTTATGAGGCTGTTGCAAAGACAAGAGCAGGCACAAGGCACAAATCAGTGCCCATTAATTGTTAGATTACAGCAACAGTAGTAATTCCCTCCTCTCCTTCATCATTTTAAAAAATATATACATTTTCTTTACTGCTGTCCCCGTGCAGAGAATTTCTATTATAGATACACATAAGAATGCAAATGAATGGGGTTTATTAAGGGCTATTATTTTCTGTTATCAGTAAAACACCCTATACTGGCTGACAAAGTGATCACTAATCCACCAGTAAGTGAACAACGGAATTTTAAATAACTCATTTAAAGTAGCACGATGAAAGTGGCCTGACTCCTTTAAAGCATCTTTCCTTTCATCATACCATACTTTGCAAGCTCGTAGGATGGCCAATTTCAGCTGAAGATGTGCATCACCCTTGGCCTCCTAAACAGTGCCGTAATCACACAGCTTGCAAGGCCCTGGTCTCACCCATGGAACCAAAATCTCTGGATATGAAGCTCCAGCCAGGATCTGTAATTTTAACAGCCTTCAGAAAAAAATTAAAATACATTTGAAAGGTAATACTTGGGGAAATAAGACTATGAGTGCCTTTTGGATGCTGATTCATTTCCTGAATGGTGTCACTGTGTGAGGTAGATTTGATTAGATGCATTTCATAGAATTTATGGGAGCTAGAAGAAAGCCTGTTTAATGTGGTAATAGGCAATAGAATAGAATTATAACATTTTTAATTGGTTGCACTTAATTTCCTTTGCTATTATCATTAACTAGCAATTTCCGAGAGTTTCTCGAGCACTTAGAAATGTCCACGGCACACACATGGGAAGGTTGAGAAACTGACCACATATGTTTTTTCTTTCTCACTGGTGACAGTGAATGCCCAGGACAATGAAGACCATGTCCCACTCCACTTCTGTTCGCGATTTGGACACCACGATATCGTCAAGTACCTGAACATCTAGAGTGGTCTAGATATTCAACCTCACGTGGCTAATATCTATGGAGACACCCCGTTGCACCTGTGAGTATGTGGTAGAGGTCCATAGGTCTCCCAAGTGTACTGTGTGTACCTTCTTCCTCTTTTTTTTTTTGAGTTGGAGTCTCACTCCGTTGCCCAGGTTGGAGTGCAGTGGCATGCTCATGGCCACCACAGCTTCAACCTGCTGGGCTCAGGCGATCCTTCTGCCTCGGCCTTCCAAGTAGCTGGAACTACAGGCATGTACCATCACACCCAGCTAATTTTCCTTTTGGTCTCACCAAATTGCCCAGGCTGACATCTTCCTCTTAACAAGGCATTTTCTTCCAATCTAGGGCATGCTACAATGGCAAATTTGAAGTCGCCAAAGACATCATCCAAATATCAGGAACTGAGAGCCTGACTAAGGAAAATATCTTCAGTGAAACAGCTTTCCACAGGTAAGAGAGTATCTGAGTGCCACAGCCACTAAACTTAGCTGGCACCCCAAGGCCCCTGAAGCTGTGTACATAAAACAAGAACAAACAGTGGCAGATGTTGCAATCAGAGAGCGATAGCAGAGGTAGGGCAGGAGGACAAAGGGCCCGCGCGAAATGCACAGAAGAAAAGGCGGAGGCAGACGTGGCAGTCAGTGCAACAGATGGGCTGGAGCCAGATGCTGGGCTCCTGGCAGCAGCCACAAAGGCGGAACTGACGTTGCCAAGGCAACAGGCTCATCAACATCTGTAAGCACACTGCTTCCCTCCCTCCTCACTCCGAGGAAAGCTGCCAGAAAGGGCTGCGACCAGAGTCCTCCTCCGACAAGCATCTCATTACCAGAATTCATCAGCATCAAGTGTGACACTTTTCTCCTTACCACTTAAAGCATGCGTGCAAGTGTGCCTACCTAAGACATCATCCACCAGCCTGCAAAAGCGTCGTCAGGGTGGCCACTCAGACACCTAAAAAGGCGTGAGCTCTTTTTGAGAAATCCATGAGAGCCCCTCGCAGTGTGTTCTAGAAAAGCACACTGAAGAGCGGCTGGGATTGGAGAAGGTGCAACCAGGAAAAAAAAAAAAAAAAAGAAGGAAAAAAAGAGAGAAGGTTGCTTAATAACTCAGGCATAGTTTCCTAACATGTCCAAAAGAAAGGTGGGCATTTTATGAAATGTAAAGCCTTCATTTTTAATGTTACTATTTTGCTGTACGAATAAAAGCATGGTAATTTAAATGTACTAACTCTTGCATGTAAGATCATTTACCTTCACATTGCTTAACTCCTGGGAAGTTGGCAACTTCTAAACAATGTATTTGAAACTAATTTGTGGTTCGCGTAATGTTTGTGTTGCACGCATGAACAATGGACACCAGGAAGCTCCTTTTCAGTCTGAACTCAAGTTAAGCTTGTGCTTCTGCACACGGCATCCGCCTGTCAAATTCCACATGGATTCCCAGATTTTTCGACTAAAGAGGTCAGTGAAAAGAGAGGAGAAGAAAGACCACCTTTTAGGGAGTAGCAACTCTCTGCCAGATGATTTGCATCCATGACCTCACTTAATCTTTGTAACAATGTTCTGAAGTTCGATGTATCATCTCTCTCTCTCTCTCACAGATGAGAATATCTAAGCTCAAGGAAGCTCAGTAACTTGCCAAAGTTTCTCATGGCTACAAAATAGCATAGTAAATGCCTGCTTAATTCTGAATCCTGTGTCTTTTCCAGGCCTTCGTGTTCTAGCGCCCCAATCTTTTGTTTGTGTTCTACACACTCAGTAGCAGGACAGATGCAAGCACGCTCAGATCACGCCTTCCGTCACATGACACAGGTACTCTATCCCTGCAGGGGACATATGCGGGGCTGATACACTCTGGTCGCCGGCATTCTCTCCCTGCTAGGTCACGCCTGTTGCGGCTGACACCTCAGGCCAGTTTTCAAATCATTTTGATGCTTCATGCACTAAAATTGGAACCAGCTGTAATCAGAGGTGACTGTCACCTCCAGAAGCTTGTCGATATGAGAATATTTGTGAAGTGAGTTAAAGGAATATACCCAATTGTTTTATTTTGTGTAAGCCTTTGGCTGCAAAGAATAACAGACTAATCATATTTTAGTATATTCATTTTAAGCACATATTTTAAAAGAAACTCCTTTACATGAGGAATTCACTCTGAAAGTGAAATTTTCTATGCACGAATCACGGTCCTTTGCACATAGTAAGCACTCAGTACATTTGTTGTTTTCATATGTGTACACACATATACTGGGGACTCCAAAAAATGTATACACATTTTAAGAGATATTATCTATGTATCACTTTATTTCACCATCATCAGAAGTGTTTGGACATTGATGGGAACCACTTTGAGCACCTCTTGTAAATGCAGGAGTCAAACGTGACTCATATTCATCTTTTGTTATCAGTATATATTGAGTATTACAATTTTAATATAGTTTTTCCCTTTCTTAACATATGTGTACATTTTGGCACTCTCTGTATACACATACATGTATATATAAACATTTATATTACACATGCCTGTGCATGTATATAGACATATATGCATATATTCCAAACTTGCTATTTTCATTAAGTAGTTGCTTTGAACAGGAACAATGGATCAATTCAGACAACGGGATATTAAACCTGTACTGTTATGGGTCCTATTTATAACACAAATAGTTAACGGTGATATAATATGTTGCACTGAGATGGTCGCTTTTTATTACTCCCTCAATTATTCAAGAAGAAGTTGCTAAAGACCTGCCTTTTGTTGGTGGTCATGGGGACATTAAGATGACAGGATCCCTTCTGTTCTTCAAGGAACTCTATTGTAAGATAGCAAGGTAAATGGAGTGTATCCATTCCCATAACAGGAAGTGGTGAGCGCCATAAGGCAGAAACGACAAGGAACAGAGGCGACAGCAATGAATTCTGCTCCTGGCTCATAGGACTACTTCACGGTGGGAGCAACAGCTCAGCTGGATGAGGAATGAATGGCGTTCCACTAGAGAAAGGCAACTTGGGCAAGGCCATCCCAGGAAGAGGAAATGGCGAGACCCAGTGAACCACCGCTTCCTTCTAGGACCAAGACTCTGTGTTCTGCCTTTAGCCATGGTGTATTTGGTTGGGGCTTTGCCCAGGGCCGCCTCCTTCCAGTCACCTGCTCCATACCTCACAGCTCTCTGGGACTGGGAAGTAGAGTATTGGCAGTGGACAGGTGATAGCAAAAGCCGAAGTATAAGGGAAACGGCCAGAAAAGAAAACTTACGATAGTTACTCGTCAAAAATAAAATCCAGTAGGCATGACCAGGCATGATTTATCTTATGCATTTTTTTCTCTATGCCCCTTGGCTTTCCCAGTAAACAGTAGAAGTCAGAATTTCAGTGAAGTACTTCAACACATCTAGTTGTAAAAAGTGTCCATAAAATGTTATTTTCTTTGGGTCCTGAAATATGTTAATTTTGTCACAAAAATTTCTTACAACTGAAGATGGCTGATCATGAACAGTCCTCTGTAACTTGCAGTGTGGTTCCATAAACATGAATTCACTTGAAATTTCAGCAACAGTTTGGCAAATGGAGAAGGTATTATTTATCACTATTTTATAGCTGGTAAAACTAAAACTCAAAGAGGTCAAATAACTTGTTTGAGGTCCTCTAGTTGGGTATGACAGAGCTCTGGATTTTGAGTTCTCAACCAATGTTCCTTTGGTAAAATGGCAGCTTTGAGATCAAGGAAGTCTCTAGAAAGACAGTGGATCGTATTTCCAGGAAATAGTTTCAGACTGTGACCTGGATGTGACTCAAGCTCTCAGAACCCTCCTGAATGTATCATTCAGTTGTCTTGCAAAATAATTCTTAGCTCTTGCAGCTAAAAATACATGGAACTTTAAAAATACCTTTCCTCCTTTTATGAAAAAGAGCTCGTATCATAGAAAATGTTTGATAAGAAAACATGAGAAGTTTTACACAATTCCTTTCTTGAAGGTCCAGATGGGAGACTCTTCCAGAGTTTATGGCTCATGTCCACGTGTTTATTTACCCCTGACAGACACCACCTGCTTACTTTTCCTCACTGACTTCTTCCTTCTCTCTCCCCGCCTCCGTCTCCTCTCTCTTTTTCTTTGGCACTCTTAGAGACACACAGCTTTCATCAGAGCTGTATTCATTTGCTAGGGCTGCCATAAGCCGGACACCACAGACTGGGGGCTTCAACAACAGAAACTCACCGTCTCACCATTGTGGAGGTTGGAAGTCCAAGATCAAGGTGTCAACAGTTTTGGTTTCCTCTGACGCCTCTTGCCCTGCCTTGAAGATGCCCACCTTCTTGTTGTGTCTCCACTTGGTTGTCCCTCTGATTGTGTCATCGGTGTCTTCGTCTTTTCTTACAAGGACATCCGTCATATTGGATTAGAGCCTACACTAATGACCCCATTCAAATTAAATTACTTCTTTAAAGAAGCCGTCCCTAATTGCAGTCACACTGTGAGATTGTGAGGCTAAGGCTTCAACATAAGGTTTTTTTGTGGGAGGGGAGGACACAATTTAACCCATAACAAGGACCTTCTGTTTTTCTTACTTTGTGTTTTTGCAGTGCTTGTACCTATGGCAAGAACATTGACCTAGTTAAATTTCTTCTTGATCAGAATGCCATAAATGTCAACCACCAAGGAAGGGACGGACACACTGGTAAGACTGTGGTGAGACCATCACGAGTTCCAGATGTTTTCGTGCCGGTCACAGTGATGTGGCTAGAGCCAAAGAGGACATTGAGCATGGCAAACCCCAGTGGGGAGAGGTATTTTACCCACTGGCATCAGCTACAGTTGATGGTGATAATAAAAAGCAGATTGACTTTTGGCCAGTTTCATTATGATGTTAAATTCTCTACAGTTAACATACCCTCTATGGCCACACCAGGAACAGACTGGCCACACTGCCCTGCCCCTGGTTTGATGCACAAGAAAAATACCTGCTTGGGGTCTTTGTTCGTTTTCATGTGTAAAGATGCCAACATTTATTCTTGGTAATTACGGTAGACGTAGAAATACTAGAAATTGTTCCGAGCAAAAGACAGTCTATATAGAAGATCGAGTAGAATAAAATGGAATACTCTCGCTTACTGTCTTATTTGCTCAGTAATAAAATTAACTCTTTATAAAAGAAATCAATCTATACTTTGTACCTCTATAAACAATGCCATTATGTGGTGAAAACTGCCTTTTAAAAATTGGGGTACAGCTTTCCTTTTGTCTTCTTTTGTTCTTTTCGTTATTTTCCATTACAGGATTGCACTCTGCTTGCTACCACGGTCATATTTGCTTGGTTCAGTTTTTGCTGGATAATGGAGCTGATATGAATCTAGTAGCTTGTGATCCCAGCAGGTCCAGTGGTGAAAAGGACGAGCAGACATGTTTGATGTGGGCTTATGAGAAAGGTATATTTTTAATCATTGGTCTCTATGGTGATGCATTGAACTGTGTGCATAGATTATGTCAATGCATCAAGAATCCCTTTGCTTGCCTGACTCATGTGCTCCCATTGCTTCTGTAGATCTTACCTGAGTCTCTGGGGCTTCGGATCAAAGGGTCCAACAGACTGTCATTTGGGAAGGCCACTCCTGGGCTGCAGAGGGCTGAAGGCATTCTCAGTATTGGCACTTTGGAAAGGGAATGGTCCCATTCCTAGGTACTAGAGACATACAATCGTGATGGATGACGATAGTAGAGTGAACGCAGAGCTAATCTTTATGCCTTAGTAGGGGAATTTTAACCATGGGATTAAATTTGAAAAGAAGAAACAAGTACCCGGGTAAAAAAGAGGAATATTTGTCAGATCTAACCTTGCTGGCGATGCCTGTGCTGGGAACAATGTGAGGCAGCCAGCGATCATTGCTTACGCATCAGCTTACTTGAGCTCAGAGTGGTAAGGGCTTGGGTCCCGCACTGAGAACCCCTGAGGTTAAATCAAACAGCATTCTTTGACCTTGTGCAAGTTATTTCATATCGCCGAGCTCCATTTTCTTTGCCCAAAAAATAAGGGTAAGAACAACTTCTATTTCACAAGACTGTATAGATTAAATGTGATAGCATACACCTCTTATCATCAAAGGTGCCTGAATGAGGCATTTTTGTATGCCTAACCCCTAGCTGTACTCCATAATACCATAATAAAAAAAAATTAAAAAAAAATAATAAAATAAATGTGATACCATGTGCAAATTGCCTAGGACAGTGACTGACACAAAATAAATACCTAATAATTGATATTTTCATAGTGACAGCAGCTAGTAGTGGCTCAGAAGTAAAGATAACAAATTCTTCAGTTTAAGAGAGAAGTACCTGGAGACATGCAGAAGGCGAAATGGCACTTTTGTTCTTGCGTTGAGATACATCGTGCCTCATACGTGAGTTCCACCTGTGCACATGAGCTCCTAAGGAGTTTATGTTTTTAGGTAACAGGAGACAGTATACATTGTCACAGAAATCATACAGTTACAACTGAATTCTGTAAGATATGCCAGATTTTAAATAAACACTTTAGCTGTTATTTTAACTTTTCCGCACTTCATTGTCGTTTTAGGATATTTAAAGTGTGTAGGGAGATACATTTATCTTTATAAATGCTACATTCTAAAAGATCATGCCGAGAAGCGCAATTGCTAAGCGGCACGATTTCTCAGCCTACCAAGTTGGTTTTATGAGGATGGGGAGACACCTCTTATCAACAAGGGTACATGAACGAAATATTTTTGTATGCCTAACCCCTAACTGTACCCCACAATAATATAATAAAATAAAATAATATAAAAAAAAAAAAAAAAATAAAAAAATAAAATTAAGTGATGACAATTTGAAGAATAAACAGACAAACATAAACCCAACCTGAAATTTGTAAAATTCTAGTGCTGACTCTGAAGCCCTCTTAGTCTATGTTTGCCTGCCTGTAGCAAGTCTGCCAAACACTCAAGGCCCTGGCTCAGGCGATGAGAAAGACTGGTGGTGCCATGCAAAGGGAGAGTAATTTATTTGACAGTAGTCTGGAAAGTTTCTCCCTAGGAACTTCTTATGGTATGACCTTAGGGAAGAAAAGAAGTACATCCCAGTATGCACATAGTACAACCTGTCTATTTCTTGAAGCCTTCTGAAGACATTCACAGTGGAAATTTCATGCCACTTGGTCACTGTAGGATAGTTATTTCATTTATTCCTTCCAGAACACCAGAAATTTTTGGAGTGAAGACATGGATATTGATTAAATTATTGAAATAGAAGAGGATCTATTTTCTTTCTTTCTTTCAATGACTTTCTCACTTAATCTTATTATAAGGTTTCGAGGGGTTTGGGGATTTTCCAGAGAAACGTGTGTGTGTGTGTGTGTGTGTGTGTGTGTGTGTGTGTGTGTGTGTGAGTATTCTGCTCATAGTGTAAATCTCAATCCAAGGGCAGAAAACTCATGTTTCAGCTCAAGTAGTTAGGCAAAGAGAGAGAATTCAACTTTTTTTAACTTTTTTTTTATTATAAAGATGTAGGGTACAATTCAGGGTTAAGTATACAAACATTGATTATGCAGGTACCCTTGTTGATGAGGTATGCTGTTGGGAGTCAGCCTTGAAGGCCCATCAGATTGACAGGGTCCTGGTGACCCTAAGCCACTGGCTACTGGAAACTCATTGTTCATCTTTCCACTTCCCACGACGTTGTTTGACCTTTCCCTTTTGCCCATACCATGGTCAAGTTGAATTATTATTTGTAGATTGTATTTATGGTATTTAGACATAAGGTTCTATAAGTTTATAATCGTAGGCATAAGATTTAAGGGAAAGTTTATATTAAGGCATATGTAGGTGACTTACAAATTTGTTTTTCAGGGTTTGGGATATGTAGGGAGCCAGCATTAAGGCTTACCTGAGCTTTAGGGATCCAGGTGGGCTGTGGACCCTGAGACCACTAGGAGGAGTTCAGGAGCTGATGGTCCATTTCCTTCCTTTACTGTTTGGCACGTTCCACTAACAGGGACTTTGATGAAACTTAAAGTTCTGAGAGTACAACAGGCATGGCTTACTTCAGGAGTCCATTGTTCCCGTTACTCACAGACTTCAGTTTCAGTTTTAACTCAACACAGTTCAAACTCAGATCACATTTGGGAGTCTTTACTATGGTACAAACTTTATAAGATTTAAAAATATGCTTGTAGAATTAGTATATACACATGGAGAGCTGCTTTTAGCCTTAGATGGTATAGATGATTATTTAGAGTTACTAGAAATGGTCCAGCACATGCCTTGGGCTGGGTTACATTCCTAAGGGCCCAGCACGTACTATGGACTGGGCTCCATTCCTTTAAACTGGTTTTACTTAGAGTTAATATAGGGTTTTTTACAGCTAACTTTAGAAATTTCATCATTCTCATTTTCTACTATTCTGACTCTGGCCTTAATACAATTTACAGTTTATATTTGGGTTTCATTTTTAGAAGTTTATTGCTGATGATCAGCCTTATATATTAAGAATTAGGAATTAGAAAGTTTTATCAAAGTTAAAATAAATATATAGGATTTTAGAGTAGCCATTTTGTTAAGAGATTGTAATCAGTTGTTCCGAGAAGTGGCTCACCGTGTGCTTTGGACTAAACCACATTCCTTAGGAACTGGTTTGGGCTAAAATTAAGAGCTTTTTATAGCTTAGATAGAATCAGCATAAAATACAAAGGAGTTAGGATTAACTTTAGTCATTAAATGTTATGTATGCATAAGATTTAAAAGTTATTGATCATTAGAGTTATGATATGAGAAATGTTGTATTCCTTCTTTGGAATATTAACCATGCATAAGGAACAGTAAGATAATTTTGGGATCACTCTTCCTCATGCTTGAGAAAACACCTGGTGGGGGGGTGCCACATGAAAATCTTGTGATTTAACCTGCAAATATAAAGGATAAAAGGAGCATTAAAACCTCCATTAAACGGCTTCTGCTCAATCCGTTTGAACATTGGCCCATTCTCTTTCTTTCTCTTTCTTTCTCTCTATATCTGTGTCTTCTGCAGAGTTGGCTCCTGCACTAGATGGGAGTCTAGCCTCAGTGTATTGGCTCCTGCACTAGACAGGGGTCTAATCTCTTTGTTCCCCATCAATAATCGCCTATGCCACCACACTTTCCATGGACACTCTAAATCTCTCCACGGGGCCTGGTTCCCTGTAGAGGCACCCATAACTGAGCAGTCCAGTCACTGATGCACCCATTACTGAGGAGGCCCAGTCACTGGTCAGCCATCACAGAAGAGATCCAGTTACTGGTATACCCATCACAGACAAAAGTCAATCCCTTGGACACTCATCAGATAGTGTGACAGTCTCTGAGACACCTATAACAGAATAGGTTCATTCACTTGGGAACCCATCATAGAGTTGGGATAGTCATGCGGGCAACCCTCACAAGAACAGCTAGTTACTGTGGCATGCATAACAAAGAGGAGCTATTCACTGTCGCACCCATTAGAATAGGGCCAGACGCTCAAACAACCATCACAGAGAAGACAAACATTTGGGCATCCACCACCATAATTAAGATCTTGTCACAGAGGCACCAATTACAGAGAAGGTCCAGTTACTAGGACACCCATCACAGAGTAAGTCTATTCACTAGGGCAGCCATAAGAGAGAAGGGTCATTCACTGGGGCACCAATCACCAATGTGTCACAGTCATTGCGGCATCCATAATGGAGGAGCGTTTGCCAATTTGTTAGCCATTATGTAGAAGACTCAGTCACCAGGGCAGCAATCACATAGAAAAGACAGGTACAGGTATTAGGGCACATATTATCAAAGAGGGCCAGTCACTGGGGCATTCATCACAAAGGATAACAAGTCACTGAAACAAAGCCTAAAGAAATGCTGGGCACAAGAGCACCCATGACAGAGGAGGACAATTTACTCTGGTATCAATTAAATAACAGGGTTAGTCACTGGAGAATCAATCACAGAGAGGGCAAATTCACTGAGGCATCTATCAAAGAGACGGGCCAGTAATTGAGGCAACCATCTTTAAGGAAGTGTAGTCACTGTGGTACCCATTAGGAGGAGTACATGTCTCTGGAGCAACCATCATTGAAGACGGCTAATAACTTGAGCTCCTAACAAAGATGAGACCTATTCCCTGAGGCACCCTCAGAGAAGTGGGCAACTCAATGAAGTGCCACATGCAGTAGAGGGATAGGCATGTTGGCACCCATCACAGAGGACACAAAGTCACGTGGACAGTCATCTGAGGAGAGGGACAGTCACTGGGACACCCATCACAGAGGAAAGGAAATCACTAGGGAATATGTTACAGAGGAGAGCCAGTCACTGACACACCCATAGCAAATGAGGGCCAGTCATTGGTACACACATCATAGAGGCAGGTCAATCACTAGGGCACCCTTAATAGAGGAAGACCAATCATGGTGGCACACTTTATAGGGGAGAGATAGTCACTAGTACATCCAACAGAGAAGGGCTACTCACTGTTGCATTCAGAACAGAGGACAGCCAGTCACTAGGGCATCCTAACAAAGGAGGGCCAGTAACCAAGACACCCATAATTGAGGAGGGCCTATCAGTGAGATAACCTTTACAGAGGACAGCTAGTCACTGGGGCAACCATTATTGTGGAGGATCAGTCACTGGAGCACCGATTACAATGGAGGTCCTGTCACTAAGAAACTCATAATGGAGGAGGGGTAGTCCTAGGAACAAGTTTTAAGGACGATGATCAGTGGGACATAAATCACAAAGGAGAGTGTCAAGGTGCACAAATCATGAAGGAATGCCAGTCACTGGGGCACCCATCACAGAAGATGACCAGTCACTGAGACACATTATTGATGTGACCCATTCACTGTGGCAAGTATTGCAGAGTAGAATCAATCAGTGGGATACACATCACAGAGAAGAGTCAGTCATGGCCCACTCAGCACAGAGGAGGCCTATGATGAAGATTAGTAATTGTGTCACCAATCACTGACAAGGGCCAGTCCCAAAGATCCTAATCACAGAGGAAAGCCGGTAACTGTGGCACGCATTAGGAGGAGACCCAGTCACTCAGACATTCATCACAGAGGAGGGCTAGGCACCAGGGTACACACCATAGAGGAAGGCCTGTAACTGGTTCACCCATTAGAAGAAGAACCAATCCTGTGGCAAGGACCACAAAAGTGAGCTACACTGAGATGCCATCACAAAGAGTCCCAGAAATTGGGTCACCCATCACAGAGGAGATCTAGTCACTGAGGCTAAGAATATAGGGTAAGCCTAGTCACTAGAAACCCACCTTAATGGAGGGTCAGTCTCTGGGTCACGCTCAATGAGAAGGCCAGTCACTGGGGTCTAGCCAATGGTGCACCAATTGCAGAGGAGATCCAGTCACTGAATCAAGGATCAGAGAGGAGGGTCAGTCAATTAGGTACCAAGCACAGAGGAAGGACATTCACCGAGGCAACCATCATAGAGAAGGACCAGTCACTGGGAAGTCATCAAAGAAGAGCGCCAGTCTCGAGGTCACCTATCAAAGAGGAAAGCAAGTCACCAGAGCATTCATTTTGGAGGGGATCAATCACGGGGACGCACATCACATTGGTGCACTAGACATTGGGGTTCCTAATATAGATAAGGCCCAGTCACTAGGACTCCAATTGCAGTGGAGGGAGAGTTACTGCAGTGCCGGAGTTCTGCTCCAGCAGGTCAGGGTTTCCTGCAGGAGAAACGATGTCAGCATAGGAGGAAACTTGGACATAGACTCTGTTGTTGTGCAGGACAGATGCCAATTTATTTTGCTTTTCAAGTTCTTTTTATACTT
Organism: Tarsius wallacei; assembly: GCA_963574415.1. Taxonomy (NCBI): domain Eukaryota; kingdom Metazoa; phylum Chordata; class Mammalia; order Primates; family Tarsiidae; genus Tarsius; species Tarsius wallacei. Next base: position 30,875 of record CAUYQG010207893.1, read on the forward strand.
TTAGTTATATACAGTTTGGCCTTCAAATCCAGACTTATCTATCTTGTTTTGATCATTGTTCTAACCACGATTAGAAATATTGTCTGTCCTCTCCTCAAATTTGTGACAACGTATCCACTAATACAATCTTTAAAGCATGTAATTTTTCACAATGTGTTTTCTCAAACTATTAACCCTAACCATCTAAACTTTTAACAACTTAAGGCCTAACTTGTGCTTTCCTAACATTTTATTTTTTCTAAATAAAATTACAAAGACTTTTCTACTATTTCAACCATTCTATATTAATCATCTACTCTAAAATGCAAAATATTTGTGTATACTGCAAATTATAGGGCCATCCATCTCTTTTCTTGCATAAATGGCCGCACCTAAAATTAAAACACTTGTAATCATCACAACAACTTTTTCATTATGGCAAAAATACCTATATAACACTTCACAATTAGCAAAATGAAAACAACATCCCCAAAGCTCTCTAATTAGCAATCAACTTAAAAACTGAAACGAATAAGCCTATTATGATGCCAAACATGATATTTATAATTTGTCCCCAACAAGGATAACAAGAGCCCTGATGCACATTGAAACCAAGACTCCCAGTTGGAGGAAAGTGCCACCCTCAGTGTTTAATCATTGTTGCGGGTTCAAGCAACAAAAGGGTGGGGATGGAGAAACTCAAGTGGAGGATCTTATCTTGGCAGAAAAATTTCAATTTCATGAATTGCTTGTTTCTACTAATAGATTATTTTAATGGACTACTATTTTTCTGCATCTCCGAACTCTCCAGATACCAATGGTGAACATAACAAGATGAGTAGAAGAAGCAGGGCCGATAGTTGCCCAGAGTTGCCCTGCAAACTGGGGTCTTCAGCCTTTCAAACCCTGTCAATGTGAAGGCCTCTGAGAAGAAGGCTAATCACAGGGAGCCCATTACATAAGAAAGTCACAGCAGTAACCATCAAAGAGAAAAGCAATTCACTGGGGAACACAACACAAAGTTGACCATTCACTGGAAATCCTATAACAAAGGAAGACCAGTCTCTGGTGTAGTCACTACAAAGGAGTACAGTCACTGGGGTCCCATCACAGATGTGGTCCAGTCATAGTGGCACAAACTATATAGGAGAGTTAGTCAATAACAAAGAGGGGCCAGTCTCGGGTACAGTAATCACAAAGTAGTATACTCACTGGGGTCCCATTACAGGTGAGGGCCAGTGATAGTGACACCAACTATGTAGGAGAGGTAGTCACTTGAGCACCAATCACAGATGAAAGCCAATCATTGAGGCACCCAACACAGGGGGAAAGTCACTGGGACACCCATCACAGAAAAGAAACAGGCATCAGGGCATCTGTCACAGAGGAGGGACTATCAGTGGGACACATATAACTGAAGAGGGACAGTCACTCAGGCACCGATCACAAAGGTGGGCCAGTCAGAGGGACACTTCTCACAGAGAAGGATGGATAGTAACTGAGACACCCACACAGAGGAGAGCTTGTCACTTTGGGACTAATAAGATGGGAGGGCCAGTTACTGGGGTGCTCATAATGGAGGAGGATGTGTCACTGAAACAACTATCATGGAGGAGGGCCAGGCACTGTGTCAACCATGACTGTGGAGGGTGAAACACTGGAATACCCATCACAAAGGTGTGTTTGTCACTGGAGTGCCAGTTTGGAGGAGGCCTAGTTACTGGGACGCCCATCACAGAAGAGGGCTAGTTACTAAGTCAATAATTATGTAAGAGGTACAGTCACTGGGGCAAAAATAACTAAAGAGGTACAAACACTGTGGTATTTATAAGGAGGAGGGCTAGTCATTGATGCATACATTATGTAGAAGTTATAGTCACTGAAGCAGAGGTCACAGGGGAATACTTGTCAATGGGGCACTGTGTACAGAGAATCAAACTCTGGAGCCTTTTTTACAGAAGAGGGATAATTATTGGGACACATAACAAAAGGGAGGAATTTACTGGGGTACCCAAACAGAGGAGGTGTAATCTCTGGGCACCCTGTAATGGGGCACCCAGCAAAGAACAAGGCTAATCACAGGGAGCCCATTACATAGGAAAGTCACAGGAGTAACCATCAAAGAGGGAAGCAACTTACTGGGGAACCCAACGCAAAGGCGGTCATTCATTGGGAAACCAATTACAATGGAGAAAAAGTCTCTGGTGCAGCCACCACAAAGAAGTACAGTACACATAGCAGGGCCTGTCATTATAGCACTAATCACAAAGGAAGAACAGTCACTGGTGCAATTGTAACAGAGGAGTTTGTCACTGGGGGCACCCATTACAAAGGTGGGTCACTCAGGAGGGCACACATCAAAAAGGAGGGGCTATCACCGGTGCATGCATAATAGAGGAGGACCAGTCACTGAGGCGCCAATCACAGAAGAGGGTCAGATAGTGCGGCTCCCATTGTCCAGGAAGCCCTGTCACAGGTGCAAACATCACAGAGGAGAACCAATAACTGAGACACCCATTACAGAGGACACCCAGTTACTGGTGAACCTAGCACAGAACAGTGCAATTGACTAAAACATCCATTATGGACAAGGATTTCTCATTGGGGCATTTTTCACAGAGTAGGCACAGTCACGAAGACACCTATCCCAGATAAGTGCCAGTCACAGAGGCACCTATTACAGAGGAGAACCAGTCCCTAGGGCACCTATTAGGAAGAGACCAAATCACTGGGTCACCACTCACAGAGAAAGGCTCGTGTCCTGGGCCCACATCACAGAAGTCACCCTGTCACTGAGACACCATTTAAAGAGGAGGGCAAGTCACTGTGGAGACTTAGTCATTAAGGAAAATATTAGAAGACAGGGTAGTCATTGGGGGTACTGATTTCAAAGGAGAACCAGTCATTGGGGAACCCATCAGAGAAGAAGTCTAGTCACTCTGGCACCAATCACAAAGGAAGCCTAGTCACTGGAGAACCCATCATAGTAAAGAGCCAATATCAGGTCCACCCAAAACAGAGGAGATCAGGCACCAGAGTACTCATCACAGATGAGGACAAGGCACCATGTCACCCATTATTGAGGAGGTCCAGTTTAATTAGGGAAATGATCACGGATAAGGGCCAGTCAATTAGGCACCAAACACAGAGGAGGACCAGCCACAGGACACCCCAAACAGAGGAGGGGCTGTCACTAGAGCACCCATAAAAGAGATGGGTCAGTCATTGCTGCACCCATCACAGAGGTAGACCAGACATGGGGGAATCCAGCACAGAGGAGAGCTAGGAACTGGGGTACCCATTATTGA
>CAUYQG010207896.1:0-26803 GCA_963574415.1 Tarsius wallacei
CCCGGCTAATTTTTTGATTTATTGTAGAGATGAGGTCTCGCCTGCCCAGGCGGGTCTCGAACCCGCGGGCTCAGGCAATCCACTCACCTCAGCCTCCCAAAGGCGCGGGATTACAGGCTGAGCCACCAAGCCCGGCTGAGCATGTTTTCATGTCTCCTGTTCAAAGAATCAGTAGATGGATTGTGAGTTGGTTCCCTTCTGTTTTTGTTCAACCAGACTGGTGGGCCACAGGGAGTCTTCTGGTTTTGCCAAGAGAGGTGGTTAGGAGAAAGTTTCAACTCGTTCCATGGGGCATGAAGCTTAGTGTTGAAATGGTCCATCTCAGAACTGGCTGCCTGGAGGGGAGGGGCCGTGTGGAAGCATGAAAAGGAAGAGCTGGGTGTCGTGGGAACTGTTGTGACTGGTGGATATCAAATCTTGACTGCAGACTGGGCCCAGCAGGGCTGGACAACCGCATGCACGGTTTGGAAAGTAACCATGTCGGCAAGTGGTAAAGTCTTACTGAGGCTGAAGCATTTCGGCCCGGTGTGGTTTCACCAATAGATGGATTTGCATGAGGAGCCTTGCTGTTTTGTAATTAGTTGAATGTTAAGAATAAAGCAGGTGCCAGATTATACTTTTAGAATGACTTTGCCTGTGTCTAGTATTTAAATTGTTCCTTTAGTTATTTCTCCAAAGCACGACTGAGTTTGGCAGATTTATATGTGCACTTTCCTTAAAATAAAATGAAAAATAATCCTGCCAGTGCATGTTGGGGTGTAGTATACCTTCTGCCTCTGAGAGGATGTTAGCTCTCCTGCTCTGGGTTGTCTTGAACACAGACAAATACACTCAGTTGGTTTTAACGTTGGTGAACACTGTTGTCATGCTTTTCCCTGCTGGATTTGTGCTGGAGCAGAGGAAGGGTCACTGCCTTCAGCTCAGTGTACGGCGGGGAAGAGAAGACGTGAACTTGCCTGTGCTTTTGCTTTTGCGTGTGTAACTTCCCCTTTAAAGCTATTCCTTGGGAAAACTGAGCCTGAAGGACCCACATCTGAGTAGCATTCTAACAGTATCTCTCATTAACATGCTTTGTCAGTCCTCTGTTTGCAAGACATTGTCAGGATGTTCTTGGTTTGAAGCCTGAATGCTTTGATTTCCATCCAGTTAATTTCCATCCTCTTAATTTCTTATCCGTGACCCTCTGCTGAGAAGGTTTTTTTTTCCCCGTTTAATCACACTCAGAAAAAAAAAAGTAAAACTTGTGATGCGTATTTTTAGTTGCTTCTGTACTAATAAGATTGCCATCTCTTACTCTCTGTGCAAAGACATAATAGGGCATTTACTTTTGCTTCAGTAATTCTTTGAGTTGGAGTCTCACTCCGTCGCCCAGGCTGGAGTGCAGTGGCACACTCGCGGCCACCCCAGCGTTGACCTGCTGAGCTCAGGCGATTCCTCCTCAGCCTTCCAAATAGCCGGAACTACAGGCGTGCCCGACCACGCCTGGCTAATTTTTTGATTTATTGTCGAGATGAGGTCTCACCAAGTTGCCCAGGCTGTCCTCGAACCCGTGGGCTAAGGCAGTCCCCTCATCTCAGTCTCCCAAAGTGCTGGGATTACAGCCTTGAGCCACCGCGCCCAGCCTGCTTCAGCAATTTTTAAAAATTTTGACCTTTTTTATTTGAGAAAACAAGCCTACGAGAAGGTGGAAATTTGTTGATTATTCTCTTTAAATTTCATTTTTTTTTCTTTTTAAATGTTTTTTCCTCCTACAGATGTCACCTTTAACTGTGAGTCTTAAACCAGAAGTATGTCTTGCAGATCTACTCACAGAAAGTAATGTGAGTGAGATTTAAGCACAGACAGATCTGGATGAGATTGTCAGGTGAGAGCACCAAGGGAGGGTACACAGAGAAAGGGGCCACATAAATATATTCAGAACCTGGTAATCTAACACTTCTCTGGTTTTTCTGTTTAACATGTGAGAATGAAGTGCCGTATCAACGTTCCACCCTTTCAGCAGTGAGTTGTTGAACACCTGCTGTGTGCCACACGTTGTTCTGGGCACTGGGGGTACTTCAGTGAACAGATTAACTAAACAGTCTCTGTCCTTGGGCAATCAAGGAGGTAAATAGTAAACTGTACACACGGCATTCCAGAGGATAATAGATGCTAATGGAGAGAATGCAATCACTGAAGAGGTATTCAGAAGTTGCGGTTTTAGTTGGATGGGTCAGAGGAGGTGATAGTTGAGCAGAGATTTGAAAGAGGTGAGAGTGGATGGAGAAGAGATGTCAGGAGCGGTTGTAGCAAGCGCAGCGTCTTGGACCGGGTGCTCTCTGGTGTGGGAAAATCAGGGAGGTGGCCTGAAGGAGAGGGAGCAAGTGAAAGCTGAGGGCAGAGTGGCGAGGGGAGAGAAGGGGCTGGTCCTGGGGCTCTCTGGGCCATCGGAAGGGCTTGGCTCTTAGCCTGGGCTATGATGACCAGCTGTCAGAGGGCTTCACCAGGAGGAGGACGTGGTCGCCTTCTGCTTGGATAGAATAGCTCTGGCCTCTGCCTGGAAGAGAACTGGCTGTTGGGGAACAGAGTAACTGTGGAAGACCAGTTGAGGCTTGGGGTAGGACAGAGGCAGCTGAGGTGCAGGAAGGGGTCTGATATTGATATATTAGAAGGTGGAGCCTCCGGTAGGATGTGCTGGTGGAGCTGAAGGGAGGAGTATGAGAGAGAGAAGGTAAGGATGCCCTAAGACTTTGACTTGAGCACCTGAGATAGGTTGCTATGAACTGAGAGCGGGGAGACTGGCTCACGGGAAGAGGTCAAGGGGTCAGTTCTGGGCGTGTTCAGTTTCATGTTACGGATGTGTAGTAGACATCCGTGTGAGGGTGTTGAGTTGGCTGTTGTGTATATAGTTTCAGAGTTTATGGGAATGATCTGGGCTGGAGATGTGAATTTGGGAGTTGTCAGTATATGTGAAACGTTTAAAGCCATGAGGCTGGCTGACATCAGGAAAGGGGGCAGTCTATAGGGAAAAGGGACTAAGTTGTGGGTTCTTCAGGCTGGGCATGCTGAGGAGCTGCTGGGCTCTGGTGACCAGCACCCGGTCACTCCTCCAGGCCCTGCCTCTGTCTGGCGCACTGTTGTGTGCCACTCACAAGACAGCCAGCCGTGCCTTCAGAATGGGAATCTGACTGGGGAAGAAATTAGGTAGTCATTCAAAGGGACTTCAGAGTAAGGAGCAAGTTGCTTTTCTCTCTTGCTTTCTATGTCAGAGTGGTTCCAGAGTGTTCTGGGCTTTGCTTGATCTCTGTACCTATAAACTTTGCTGTAGTATAGTTTTAAAGAAGTTTATGATGTCACCAACCTCTGCAGAGTGCTTTGTTTAAGTGACTAATCTCTGATAATAGAGTATCTCATTCTGACAGGTGGCTTTTTAAAAAGCAAGTAATTAATATTAACCTGAATAATATTAATTTTTAGGAAATATTCCATAGTATTAGGAATATTCCTGTGTTTTTTTAGGTGACTCCCAGTCATTGTGGAATTAGATGGCAGTTTTATCTCATTCTGTGTCTTAGCTTGGGCTGCCATGACAAAACACCGTGGACTGTGGGACTTAAACAACAGAAGGTCATTTTCTCACAGTTCTTGGAGGCTGTAAAGCCCGAGCTGTTGGTTTCAGCTGGGCTGGTTCCTGGTGAGGGCTCTCGCTGGTTTGCTACGAGTTCTTTGTCCTCACGTGGCCTTTCTTCTGAGTGGGCGCAGGGGAAGCCCTGTCTCTCTTCCTCTTCTTGTTTGTTTTTCTGTGTTGGAGTCTCACTTCGTCGCCTAGGCTGAAGTGCAATGGCATGCTTACGGCCACCCCAGCGTTGACCTGCTGGGTTCAGGTGATCCTTTCGCCTCAGCCTTCCAAGTAGCCGGAACTACAGGCGCGCGCTACCACGCCCGGCTAATTTTTTGATTTATTGTTGAGATGAGGTCTCACCAAGTTGCCCAGGCTGTTCTTGAACCTGTGGGCTCAGGCAATTCCCTCACCTCGGCCTTCTGAAGTGCTGGGATTACTGGCTTGCACCACTGTGCCGGCCTCTTCCTCTTCTTATAAGGCCAGCAGTCTTGTAGGGTCAGAGTCCCGCCCTTGTGACCTTGGTGAACTTTCGTGACCTCCTTGAGGGCCTGTCTCCGGGTACAGTTGCTTTGGGGGCTGGAGCTTTGACATGTTTTTTGGTGGGCAGGTTCACAATTCAGTATATAACAGTTGTTTTCTCAACTTCTCTGCCTCTGATATGTGGACATTATTACTATTTTCTTGTCAGTTATCTGTTCCAGGGTAGTTTTTTAAGTGTGAAAGTCATTTGGCTGCATGTGTGTACATGCGTGTCTGTGTATATTGAGTATAGATAGACTGTTTTCAAAGGATGTGTTTGTCGTATGCTGCACAACGTGCGGCAATATTTGCAGTGCTTTTCTTCAGTGTAGTCTTTTCACAAATGTTTAAGCAGTCTGACACTTTGTATTTTAGGGATTGGCTTTTAAATGTCTGTAGCACTTTGAGTTACTGTTTCTAGGGGTCTTGTGCTTGTAAGGGAGTTCCTGCCATGCGTACTGGCTCAGTGAACGAATGAATGAGCTTGGGTAAGTGTGTGAGTATGTGTGTAGGGGGGAGTTGTATTGAAAATGGAAATGTAAAAAACACCATCCTAGCTTGTTCATGGGAGGATTGTCAGGTTTTCTGTCTTTAGCGTCACCGATGAGCTCATCTTGGTTCCACGCAGGCTTGGGGAAGGTGGGCCTCCTTCAGCTGCTGTGGACTATACTTACTCAGTTTCCCGGCCCGCGAGTGAGGACGATGGAGGTTGTGAAGGTTGTGCCCTGTGAGTCTGCTGAAGAACAAATCAGACAGGTCCCAAACACTCTGCTTATAATTCCACCTTTAGTTTTCTAGACCATTCCTAAGCCACCGGAAATTTCCTTTGTTTTTTTATTTTTTATTTTTATTTTTTTACTGTTAATCTTGTGTTTTATTTCTTTTAAGTCAATTTGGGGTGTTTTAGAGAATTGATAATTTTTTTTATTAGATCACTGTTCTGTGTGTCTTAGCATTTATTTCATGTGAGATTGAGTCTCTTGCAGATTTACTTGTTTATCTTTTTGGGTCACATTTCAGTAGAATCCAGGCTCTACAGAAACAAGGAACTGACTTGTCTTTTACTGGATTCTGTCTCCAGCACTGAGGCATTAGTACATAGTAGGTATCTGGTACATATTCTTGCATAAATTAATACTGTGGATACTACTTTGCGTGCTTTTCCATTTAGTGTCTGTCATAAGACTTTTATCACATAATAAAAGGTCTTTACAAATACTACATAGCCCATTACAGAATAATTTATTTTATAGATCTGCATAATTTACTTTAGATCGGTTCTTTTGTTTGACGTATTTAGTTGCTTCTGTGTTTATAATAAAATAACACTGAAAGGAACATCTCTGTGTCTAAATCTTTGTCTGCATTTGTGTTTGTTTCTTTATTCATGTATTCATGTATATTACTGGAAGGATTATTGGTGGGAACAAAAGTACAACAATCTATGCTTTTTAAGGTATACATTGTCCAGAAGCCCTTTCCTGCTGGCACTGGACTCCTGGTGCTGTTTTCTTCTCATTCCGTTCCCTCCCTCAGCAGTCCATCTCCTGCTTATCTCTCTAGTCCTCCGATTTCTGCGGGGCTGATATGTGGCCTCTGCTCCAGGCTCTAACTCTGCATATATTGGGGATCTGGAGGTTCCTCTGGCATCTAGAGTTCACCTTATGCCAATGTGTAATTATTATTTTTTTGTCAAAGCCTACTCCCTGCTGCTCTCTGCCCTTTTGCGATAAATGCCCTTTTGCGATAAATGGAGGTAAATCTTTTCAATACCCAAGGTGGAATTGTAGGAGTCACTGTCGGTTTCTCTTTACCCTAGCCAGTTCATAGACAGCCTTTCATTTCTGTGCTCCTGGCTGCTCTCTTGGCCTAACTTACTCCCTCCCTTTCCAGAATGATTATCTTATTGCTTGGTCCTATCTCCCGTATCACTTTCCCTTGGTACGTCATCTGCTCTACCAGCATTATCTCCCCAGAACGCTTGGCTTCTCTTGCTTTCCTAAGTCAGTTCAGTTCTTTCCAACCCTCCCAGTTGCTTGTAGGGTGACACTTGGACTCTCTGTCCAACAGAGGTTCTGTGTGCACTGCCTGTCCTTCCCAGGTGCATTTCATCGTTTCCTAGGGGTTCTCCTCCTCCTCCTTGGGTGGCTTCAACCTCTGGAGCTCTGTGTGTATGTCTTCCTCAGCCACGTGGTTGTGCTCTGGCCAGACCCTTGGCCTAGAACACGTCCCTCATTTGTATTTGTTCACTTGAATACTCATCGTCTCAGCTCTGGGAAGACCTTTACCATTTCCCACGGAAAACTGACCTTTTTGTACAGCCACTGGCAGCGTGTATGTACCTTTATCACTTGTTGGTAATATCTGTATAGGTTTGTGTACTAGACTGTATGATTGAGTGTTGTTTATTTTTTATTCCATGGCACTTACCATAGAGACTATTGTAGAAAAGATATTTGACAAATATTAATTGAATTAATGAATATTTCAGTAGAAACATACTTTAAGTTGATGTCTTTCTGGTGGTCTTCCTTCCTTCCTGTTTCTGCCTGGTATTGTTTTCAATCAGTCTGAAGAACTTTAGCAATTTTTGTAGTATGTGTCTGCTTGGCTTTGATTTATTGGCAAATGTCTTTATTTGGTCTTTTAGGAAAATCAAACCATTTATTTGTTTATTGAGGCAAAGTCTCAATGCATCACCCAGGCTGGAGTGCAGTGGTGTGATCATAGCTCATACAGCCCTGAACTGAACTCAAGCAATTCTCCTGCCTCAGTCTCCTGAATAGTTAGGACTACAGGCGCATGCAACCACACTTGTCTCATTTTTTGGCTTTTTTGTAGAGACAAGGTCTTGCTACGTTGCCTAGGCTGGTCTTGAACTCCTGGGCTCAAGCAGTCCTCCAATCTTGGCTTCCCAAAGTGCTGGGATTATTTGCATGAGCCACTGCACCTAGCCCAACCCTTTTATTTTAGATAATTATATCACAGGAAATGGCAAAAATATATATATATATTTGTTCATATTAGAGTCCAATGTACCCTTTGCTTAGCTTCCCCAATGGTGACATCTTTTATAGCATGTAGTATAATATCAGAACCAGAAAACTGACATTGGTACTGTAAATGTACCAGTGATTTTATTCACTGTTCACTATATGTTAAATTGCAATTTTATGTGTGCATGTGATTGTGTAAAGTTCTGTGTAATTTTATCACATGTGCAACTTTGTATAACTACTACCACAATCAAGATACAGTACTGTTCTATTACTACAAAGTCTCCCTCATACTATTTCTGTGTATTCTCATCCGTCCCACTCTCTGTCCCCTCTGACCATCTGTTAGTTGTATCATTTTCAGAATGTTATATACATAGCATCATATACTTAACCTTTTGAGATTTACCTTTTTCATTAAGCAAAAGTCCTTTAAGGAACATCCAGATTGTTGTATGTATCAGTACTTCATTCCTTTTTATTGCTGAGCAGTCTACCATAGTATAGGTACGCCAGAGTTAGTTTGGCAGTCTACCCAAACAACAGTTGTACTGTTTCTAGTGTTTTGGTTTATGAGTTAACCTGCTATGAACATTTGTGTACAGGTCTTTGTATGAATATAAGTTTTCTTTGGGAAAAATACCCATGAATATGATTACTAGGTTGAGTGGCAAGTGAGTGTTTATTTTTGTATGAACCTGCCAAACTATTTGCCAGAGGAGCTATATGTACTATTTTACATTCCCATCAGCAGTGTATGAGTGATCCATTTTCTTTGCATCCTCGTCGGAGTTTGGTATTATAACTCTTTAATCTTAACTGTTCTAGTGGGTGTGATGATATTTTATTGTGGTTTTAATTTGCATATCCCTAATGGTTAATGATGTCGACCATCTTTCATCTACTTATTTGCCATCTGTATCTCCTCTTTGGTGAAATGTTTGTTTATGTGTTTTGCTCATTTTATAATTGAATTGTTTGCTTTTTTAAAATTTTAAGTGCTTGGTTTTGATAGTTCTTGACTTATTTTTTACTGGATAGAGAATCCTGTGTGACAGTTGTTTTCTTCATCCCTCAGCATTCTAAACATGTCAGTCCACTGTATTCTTTCATTATTTTTGATAAAATTTGGCCTTTTTAAATGTTGCCTTTATTGCAGTTTTCTATAAGTCATGTGTTTCTTTTTCCTCTGGTTGCTTTGAGTATTTTCTCTTTGTCTTTGGTTTTTAGCACCTTGGCTACAATGTGTCTAGGCGTGGTTTTCTTTGCATTTATTTTCCTTGTGTTTGACTGAGCTTCTTGGGTCTGTGGGTTGATGTCTTTCATCACCTTTGGAACATTCCCATGTTATTATTCTGTAGATATTTTTTCCCATCTCATCCTCTCTGACCTTCTGGGGATCAAGTTACACATACATTCAAGCCACAGATCTTGGGCAGTTTTATTTATTTTTTAAAATTCTTCTTTTAAAATTAGAGAACCTTCTTCCACTGTGTCTGGTTTAACTGTTCAGCTCATTGAATGAGTTCTTTACTTCTGAAGTGGTGATTTCTATTCCCGGCTTCTCTGTTTATATCATTTAGTTCTTTCTCTGCTGAAATCCTTTACCTGTTCATACTTATCTGCTCATCTTTCTCACTAGATCCTCCAGTACATTTGCCATAGTTACATCTGCTGATGACAATATCAGGGTCATATGTAAGTCTACCTCTCTTGACTATTTTCTCTCTTTTTAAAAAATTGGTCATGTTCTTCTTGTGTCCCATAATTTTTGATTGTATGCTGGATATTGTATGTAAAAGAACAAAAAAGACTGAGGACTATCTTCCCCTGGAAAAGGGCCTGTCCTTCCTTTTGTCATACTGCTAATGTGGGCAACTGAGCTGGGTCTGGACTTTGCAGTGACATTAGTTAGATTCAGATCCCCATTGGCTTCACATATCTTGAGAGTAGGATCAGGACTTTGTTTCCAGCAGTGTTTCTGATCCAAGCCCCAGTGAGACTGTGGAGATCGCTACATGCTTCACAGCCAAACTTTCAACTTACTGAACACTAGGAGTGCTCTCTCTGTTTTGTAGCTTGGCTGCTAGTTTTCTTGGATACTGGTGAGTTCTCCTTACTCACCAGTCTTTGCTTCCTGCTCCTCTGGAGATCTCTTGTTGTCCTACTCTTCTTTCCAGGGATTTGTCAGGTCCCCTGCCTTCCTTCTGGTGTCAGACAGGCTGCAGCTCTGCATCTGGGAACTGGACAGGTGCCTGAGATGGGGTTCTCTCAACTCTCCCGCCTGATGTCCCTGTGCACTGTCCATGTGTATTGGTAAATGCCCATAGAAAGAGGGGGCGGGTGGGTGCATACCTGCTGTGTTTGGGCTCCTGGAGATTCTCATCCATCATTCCGCTCATGTGAGACAGTAAATGCTTGTTAACAGCGCAGCTGTGTATTTTGCCTCTCTCTATGGCAGATTCTTTCTCTTTCCATCACTTTGCTGGGGATGAAAACAGCTATGGATGACCACTTTCCTGGGAAGACCTTGTTGCTATCTGGTGTTTACTTTGTTTAGGGTTTTTGTGTGTGTCTGTGTGTCTGAGCTTTCTGAGTCCTGGGGCAAACAACTCTGTGTAATGTTATAGAATGGAGACTTCAGTCATCCCATGGGATTTGATTCATTTAGACAGAATAGGCAAAATATTTACAAAGGCATCATTCATGACTGGATTGGGGAGTTTAAACCTTGCCTTTGCCACTTAGAGGCTGTGTGGCAGGAATCAGTTACATACTCTCTGAAAGTGCTCCTTTGTTAATTGGCAGTTATAACACCCACCTCCACCATCCTCTTTGGGCTCTGAAGATTAAATGATATAATGTATGCAGAACACATAGTAGACTTTCCAGGGTGTGAATGGCTTGCCTAGAATTACTGTGGGGAGAGATTTTGAGATTTACTTTCAGAGTAGAGTGGGCAGTAAGGTGAGTGAGGTGGCTGCCTGATAGCTTTACATGTCCTGAGTTGTCTTTCCAGTAAGACTGTTATTTTGTTTCAGATAAGAGAAGGGCAGGCTAATGGTTAAAAGCATCATCTCTGAAGGCAGACTTCCTAGGTTTGATGCTGTACTTCATTATGTACAGTGTGGCTTTGGACAAGCCACTTCACTCCTCTGTTCCCCTGTCTGTAAAATGAGGATGTTAGTAGTGCTGCCTTGGAGGGTTGTGAGGACCGAGTGAGAAGCGTACACACGTGCAGCAGAGGGCCTGGCTCGTGTTGCAGGGTCACTGAGTGTTCCCCTCCAAGGTTTGCCTTGTTTCTTTCCTGACACCCTGTCAGGGCAGGTTCAATCCTAGTGGGTTTTTCATCCCAGTCGAGAGTTCGTGGTGCAGATCCCGACTAAAAGGGTGTTTTTTTCTGACGTTTCCCAGTGCCCGCAGGAGCTGGGTGCTCTCTCTGTTGCTGGGTGGTTAGTGTTGGAGGCCAGCTGTGTCTGCTCCTTTTCATGTTTTTGATTTCCCTGTGCTGGAGTCATCAACCAAAGAGGACCAGGAGTGTGCTTTGTGCATCACTTGTCCCCTTCAAGGAGAGCTGGTGCCAGGGCTCTGGCGCACCTCAGTGCCTGTCCTCCTCCCCATGTTTTCTCCCACCTCCTCAGTTCTGTACTTCCTCCCTTTCTTAATTGGTATAGGAATGTGGCATGTAGTGGGGGTGATTGACAGGGTATGGTTCTCTGAGGTTGAAAATGCATGCATTTACAGGTTAGTGGAAGAGAGGGCCATGCCATGTGGACATCTCATGATTTTGTTGGTTTCTCTGTCTTTTCAGTATTTTTAGGTGCAGTAACTCACTCACTCGCTTTCAGATGGATTTTAAAAATTGCTGATCACTTTTTATATTAAGATTTGAGGTCTTTACTTTTAAGCATTGAGGTTGATAAGAATGATATTTAATTATGTATTTGTGGTGTATGAAAACTGATAAAATTATAAGTCTTTAGTACCTAAATTATATAGTATTCATTTTCGGAAATTTCCATGAAATTCCATTTATCCCAGTAATTGTGAAGGGAGAAGATAACATTGTATGTGAATGACTTTGATTTCAAGTCTGTTGACTGTTCCTGTGTATAGACTTGTTGCCATTTTAATTTCTTCAGTTTACTTTATATGTGAAGTCCTGTAGTTATTTACCCATGACTCCTGTGCTAAAGGCTCTACAGAGATGAGGTCTGCCTTTGGGAAGGTGGGCTCTTCCGGACTTGGAAGGACGTGTGCTGTCTGGGAAGCTGGGCTCATGGTGGATGATAGAACAGGGGCAGAGTCTGAGTCTGGATCTTGATCTCCTTGTGTTCTTGGAGTTGACAGATTCAGTTGGCATTTTATGCAGAATTCACGCTACTAACAGAAAACTCCACACAAGTAAGTGGGGCTTTAGTTAAATAAACATGAGGATTTCAAATATCAGAATATCTATGTTTGGAATACCCACATTTCTGTGGTCTTTCAGTGGGTAAATTGGCCATCTTTATTTTGATTTCTTTATCTTGATCTTCCTTGGAAATCAAGGAAGAGCTGACCCAAGGCCCTCCAGTACGGTACTGGCCACTAGCATGAGCTTTGCCATTCAGAGACACATCAAGGCTGCACCATAGCCTCAGAGAGTGAGGCAGTGCATGTCATCTGCATGCTCAAATGCGATGGGGTCAGCATTTGCTCTTGCCGAGAGTAGGCCGACAGGTGCACACTTTGCTTTTCGTAGTAGAGGGATGATGTCTACTGTTTACTAAAGGCCTCTGCCACCTTGTTTGTTCTTTGCCTGTAAGAGCACATCTTCCCTCATCTTCACACTCTAAACGAGGTGTGATTAGCCTTATATTATACATGGAGGGCATGAGGCTCAGAGAGCACTAACTCTCCAAGGCCCAGAGCTTGTGATGGTAGATCAGGGTGGATGGACTCAGACCTCCGACACCTACACCCCAGTTCTTTCCCTTTTACCATGCAGCCTGTGGTCCTCAGACTATGTTTCCTGTGAGATTATACTGGATGCCACTAATTCAGTGAGTACTGCTTAATCAATTGGAGATGGAATCTAGTGCTAGAAATAATTTTGGTAGTAATGAGTTACTTTCTAGGTGACTGAACTTTTGCATTCATTTCTGGGAGGTAATAGTCTTTTCCTCCTTTTTGTTTCTGTCTTCTCTTGTAAACTGTAGTATTGTAGTATGATGGTGAGCCATTTAGCTTCCTGATTGCTTTAGATATAGTGTGGTAGGATCTGACCAGCGGCTTAGGCGCACTGAATGCCGACCTGTTGTAAAATGTTATTGCTGTGTTTGTCAGTTTTGTTTGAACACACAGGATCCCCTGTGGGTGGAAGTTTATGGACCCATTTGTTATAGTGGCTGCTAGTATACTATATCCTCAGGGAGAAAAAACAAGTTATTTGTTGAATTGCACATGAAATCTTTGTCAGGTTTAGTACTATAGAGCTAATTTTGAAATATAGTTTGATTTAGAAATATGTAAAAATTGTCATGGTAATAAGGAAAAAATACCTCTGCAAAGCAGCATTTACATCTTGCGATTTCCATTTGATAATGTGCAGATTTCCTGCATATTTTCATGCATTTATGTAATAATTTTTAAAATTTTCTTTGTCCAAATTTAAGATTCAGCATATTTAGTGAAAGTAAATGGTAATCCTGATTTGATTATGACCTATCCCATTGGTATTCACCAGATTGCTGACTGTGTGGTCAGGATATTTGTCACCCGAGTTTGCAGAGGAAGGGGACGAGGGTCATGGGGAGACATGAGTACCTGCCGCTAGTACCTCCATGACAACGTGCTTCTCCCGAAATGACTGTGGAGGTACAGAGCTCCAAGTGGAAGCTGCAGGTGAAAAAGAAGGCCTATCTCTTGCTGCCAGTTGCAGAGGGCTCAGAGCTCCCTGGGAGGGTCTAGCTGGATCTTTTGTAGGGCCTGGACTGTGGTTGAGTGAGGACAGACAAGAACCCAGCATCCAGGGCACTGAGGTGGGGCTGGATATTAGAGGTGAGTGTTCTGGCACCCGGACAGGAATCAGGTGAATCTTCAGAAACCAAGGTAGGTCAAATCAAGGAAGTAAAGACACAGACAACTGGAGAGTCAGGGGAGCAGTGCTCAGGAAGCAGCATGAAGTCAGAAGCCAGGGAAGTGGATGGGCCTGGGAGAAAAGCAGAGAAGACTCATGCCAGGAAGAAGACTGCTTTAACCATGGTGAGAAATGCCTCTTTTGTCTGTATGTATAATGGCCTGTGGGCAGCTTCAAGGGTTTTCTGGTTGGAGATGGGACCGTGGGCCAATGCGGAGGGCGATGCTGTGGTTTGGTCGCTGAAGTTAGGGAGAGACATTTGTCTATTAGGTTACTCTTTGCCAGGTGGTGTCCTAGGCAGTAATTTAATGTACATGGTATTATTCTAGACACTAGGAAGGGTAAGACAGAGTTCTTGCCCTCAAAGGGCTTCCAGCTAAGCTGAGAAGGCAGAGCACAGGCCTCTGAGGTAGACTGCAGTGGGAGGGTAGTGTGCTGGGTGTCAATGTGGGTGATGCTCTCGGACATCTGTTGTAGTTAGGACAGGTGAGTCAGAGCCGAAACAGAGTATGGAGTCTACTGTGGGACTAGGTGAGGGTGACTGGGGTGTGTATGTCTCCTACCTTTACTTTCTGTGTGGTTTCAGGGGAGTTAGTTCACTCCTTGAGCCTGTTTTCTAATTTCTAAGATACTTGAAGTAATTCCTACCTTGCAGGTGTCAAGGTTGTTGTGAATTAAATGAGGTGATTTGTGTGAAAGCCCTTTGTAAATGGCACTGTGGATTCAAATGTAAGTTGTTTTTAATAAATTTGCCATTTGCAATGGGGTGCCTATTGGATGACAGCTTTGTTTTAATTAGTTCATCATATGTAAATGAGGTGGTACTCTTGCAATCAAAGCTGTTTAATGAAGGTCATGATTAGATGTAGAGGGAGTTGGGAGACTGTTTTTAAGTAAGGTTAGTATATGCCTGAAATTTCACTTACAAACTTATACATACATAATTAGTATTGAAAATTAACACTGCGTATCTGAAGTGTTTTAAACTTTTTGGTTAATAAAAAGAGGAAAAGTATTTGAAGAGTAAGTTACTGAGCTGTAAAAAAACAGGAGTTCGTTTAGTAGCAAAATTACACGATGCTTCTCATTCTACATTCTAAAACAGGCTATTTTTAGCATCTCTTTGAATCAGGGATAAATTCTAGTTACAGGATTTGGTAATTAAAGCAGAGAAAAATATCAAGTAGTTTAGGCGAGAAGCTCTTTTCACTTGGATTGGATTTGTTTTCAGGGTTTAAGCTGTCATCTCAAGGGCCTCCCTGGGAGCCAATGGTTTGTCATCTTTGTGGGGTCAAGAGCAACAGGAAATGCCAAAAGATCAGCCAAGGACACGGTGTCCCACTTTTAAAAACAGGCGAGTTTTAAAAAATTCTGGGATTTCTTAGCTGGTCCACTTGGGTTTGTGTTATCTGCACAATCCTGGACAAAGGCTCAAGATCCTTTGACCTCACCTGTTCTTCTGTCCTCAATCCTTCCTTCTGGTCAGTTTGTGTCCTCCTTCAGAACCTCCGTCCCTGTCCTTGGCGTCTGTCCCATGGCCCTTTTCTTCCAGTGCTCGGGCTGCTTTTGATTTTTGCAAAGCAAAACAGCCTGATGACGCCGATTGGGCCCAGTCCACATTTGTGTTTCATGACTGTGGATTGTTCACGATGTTGCAAAACAGCTTTTCACTTCCTCCTAGTCAGCAGTCTCTCCTCAAGTTGGAAGCCTTATTTTATCACGAGCAAGTTATTATTATTTTATCTTTCTATGCCTGTTGCAGAGAAGCTCATTAACTTTTTGGTTGTATTGAAACAACCAAGTGCTAGGAATTAAAAAGATTTGTCACAGTGAAGATTAGAGTTAGGGGTCAAAGTATTAGGGCCCACAGGTGGCTGCCCAGGGCCAGACCTGTCTACTGTGGACACGTTTTAAAAAAAGCTTAACCGTCACATGTGGGCAGAAGCATCACACAATCAGATGATCCATTTTTCCGTTGAAAACCAGTTATATTTTCTGTGAATTTGTGACCATTTTCAGCATCTACATTATTTGGTCTCTAGCAGTTCAGTGCTTTTTGTTGTGGCAACGAATGACTAGGCAAATTCAAGAACAGGACCAAATGTGAGCTTCTTAAATCAGCTTGGTTTTCGGGTTTTGTGTGCCCAGTTGTTCTTTGTTTTGTCCTGGATCCACACTGATCGAGAGGCTGCTGTGCATTCCTTTCTGTGTGAAGCCCTGGGGGTGATATTGTGATGTAGGGATGCCCTCCCCACTCTGGTGGATTGCACAGACTGAGGGGAGGGGCGTGTATCTTGGGGTGATGGCGGGTAACACCTGGGGATGATGGTGGGCAGCATGTGGTGGTGATGGCCGGGGCGCCTGGCAGTGATAGTCGGGGAGCACTGAGAGGTGATGGTAGCGCCCCTGGCGATGCTCTTTATTGCCTGTTAGCATGTGCCGAGGCCCACCGGCTCTTGCCTGGGTGAGCTCATTTCATTCTCAGTCTCATTTTTGCCGTTAGGGAAACTTAGGTTTAAATAAACTCCTTGGAGTTTCTATAGCCTCCCAGGAGACAGACAGGTGGGCACACATGCTGTTTTGTTTTAGGAGCAAGCTCTGCATCTGGACCTCTTGGACCACCCCTTGACAGCACAGTATTTAGATGGTGAGGAGCGTTTGTCTTCCTAAGACTTTGCGTCTTCTGTGTATCTCAGAGGACAGAATCCAGTCTCTTGGTGCCACTGTTCCACACGCAGAGGCAGAGAAAGAGCATCTCTTGCTGCAGCTGGAGCGCGTCTTCTCCACTGTGTGTGTGCATAGCATCGCCATCTGAGGCTTACTTGCCGTGTTTCAGTTACCGGCAGTCAACTGGGGTCTGAAAACAACATATTAAGATATGTTGCATGCACAAAGTTGGGTTCACTGAACCTTCATTGCAGTGTATTGTTATCATTGTTCTATATTACTGTCAGTTATTGTTGTTAATCATTCTGTGCCCAATTGTTAAAATTTGCCATTAGTATGTATGTATTGGCAAAACCGAAGATACATAGAGTTTGATACCGTCTGTGGTTTCAGACATTCCCTGGGGGTCTTGGACCTTATCTCCCACAGACGAGGGGGGCAGCTATTGTACCTCTCTTGCCACTCAGCACTCTTCAATTTTGGTGTGGTATCTTTTTGTATCTAGCTGTACCTTTGTCTGATTCATTGCTATATTTCTAATGCATTGTAGGAAACTAGTGTCAAAAGACAAAAGTTAAAAAATCAGATCGAATTGGCTTTTATTTGTGATTCTGGCATTGAGCCGCACCTCATTCTATAAAATAGAATGAGTGTTCCAGGGGGCTGAGCAGAGGAGCTAGGTGTTGTATTGGCGGAAGCAGATCAGTCATTTCAAAATTACTTACAGGATTAAAACCAAGGGAACTTTTGTATGATAGCCACTCAGGTGAACTGCACCTCTTCTGATTGGCGAATCTCTTGTGTTTTTATAAAACTGGCCTATTCCAGAGTTCCGTTGGATTAAGTAGCAGTTATTTCCATGACTCCAACTGGTTTGGTCTGGTCTGCCAGGGCCTACTGTAGAAACTTAGTCCAAAATAATGACCTCCCATAACTTTTTTAACAACAGTAAATGTCTGAATCGATGAGTGGTTGATGTGGCCCAGATTTTTTTCTGGGCTGTTAGGTTCTCTGGCCAGGGACTGTTAGCCCAGAGTTATGGGCCAGGCATGGAGATTGGCAAAGCTGTACTATATCAGGATGTGATTGTTCTTTCTACAAATTTTACAAGGCAGTTATTGTTTTTTGAATGGAAGAGGAAGAAAATACTGTTTTATGACCCTTGTATTAGATCTGTGATAAATAATTTTGGAATGAATGAAGTATAGTAAGTCCCCTCCCCATGAACCTTCAAATTACGAATTTTCAGGGATATGAACGAGCGGTTTTCACGAGGGAAGATAGAATTGAATCCACCCAGGAACCAGAGCCTGTGCCATGAATGTCAGGCATGAGTGATGTGGCTGCTGGCCCCCCATCTCCTGTTGCTGACGATCCCTCAGCTCTGCCATCTCTCACCTCCTCTCCCTCCTCCTGTCAGCAACTCTCCTTGCCTGTTCACTCTGTGTCAGTCCTGTGTGCCAGCTGTTGTACTGCACTGTACTACTGTACTTTTCAAGGTACTGTATTGTAACATTAAAAATGTCTTCCTTATTTTTTGTGTTTGTTTTTTATGTATTATTTGTGTGAACAGTATTATAAGTCTATTACTATACAGTACTATACAGCTGATGGTGTTAATTGGGTACCGTGGCTCACTTTGTTGGACTTATGTATGAATGTGCTCTTGGAATGGAACTCGTCCGTATGTAGGGGACTTACTGTACTCAGAACTGGCAGAATTTTTCTTTATGTGCACTCTCATAGTATAATTAATGCAGTTTAATTAATTACTCAAATTACAGTATACCTTGCTGAGATATGATACACATAGGTGGTCAGTGACTGTCAGCTGCCATTATTTTTATTTTAGCTTGTAATGGTATATTTTCTGCTTGTTTTATATTTATTTGTGTTTGTTTACTATTTCCCACCAGATAAACTTCGTGGGGGGCAAAGAGCTTATCTTTTTTTTTTTTTTTTTGAGTCAGGGTCTCACTCTGTTTCCCAGGCTGGAGTGCAGTGGCATGATCATGGCTCACTACAGCCTCGACCTTTCGGGCTCAGGCGATGCTTCTGCCTCAGCCTCTCGAGTAGCTGGGGCTACAGGCACATGCCACCATGCACAGCTAAGATATTAATTTTTTTCTAGGGATGAGGTCTCACTATGTTGCCTAGGCTGGTCTTGAACTCATGGGCTCAAGCAGTCCTCCCACCTTGGCCTTCCAAAGCACTGGTATTAAAGGCGGGAGCCACTGTGTCTAGCCCAAAGAGCTTATTTTATTACTTAACATCGTTTTACCTCACTGTTTACAAGCGTTCACTTATATGTTCACATGTATGGTGGGGCCAGCTGAATGTGTTCATACTGGCTCTGCTTTAAAAAGATATAGGACCATTCTAGCAATGGGGTGTTGAAACTCAGATGGTCAACCTGAGAGACCAATGGTAGAAGCTCAGATTGCTGTTTTATTGTGTTAGATATGTGCTTTTGGCTAAAAAATTCATATTTCACCTTCTTAAGCTAATACACATGTCCTGTAGTATCTAATATTATAAATAGGATGGT
Organism: Tarsius wallacei; assembly: GCA_963574415.1. Taxonomy (NCBI): domain Eukaryota; kingdom Metazoa; phylum Chordata; class Mammalia; order Primates; family Tarsiidae; genus Tarsius; species Tarsius wallacei. The sequence goes on from CAUYQG010207896.1 coordinate 18,453, forward strand.
ATGTGTGAACGGTGAAGAACACTGGTGGCATGATCTTGTTGATGGAAGCGAAAAGAAGGATGTAGAGTTCCAGCCTTTGGTAGGATGTGAGACCGGGGATGAACGGGGGAAGGAGAGTTCTATCTAGAGCTGGCTTCTGGTTTCTGAAAAACTAGAGTTCGGAGACTTAAGAGAGATGCTGAGGACCAAAATAGTAAACAAATCCAAACACAATCAGATTAGGATAATATTGGTAGATTAACAGTGAGTCATTTAGATCCCACCTGTTCCCAGGTTAGATGTTTTCATAAAGAGAATTATTTATTTCATATTGATTTTGGATGTCATGGATAAGTAAGATTGAAGGTCATATTACTCGGGAAAACTTTATCATCATTGACCTTGTAAAATGTCCTGTAGAACAAAGTTAGATATTTCATGAGAGAAATTCAGCCACATCTCTCGTCAGAGTCCAGAGGAATGTAAACCGAATGTAAGTGAACTGCTTACGAGGTGAATCGTCTGTAATGTATTTCACATTTCCTGAATGCACAGTGGTGATCATCTCCTCTCCTCCCCCTCATCTTTTTAGATAAGGTATTTTAAAATTAGGTAGTTATTTATCCTGGCTTGACTTTGATTTATGATTGTTCACCAAATTGTGACTTGCTGTGGTTTCATATGTAGTTTTTCTTTTCTTTTTTCACTGAATGGTACGAGGAAGTTTTGTTTAGTGCCAGCGTTTTAACAATCAGACTGAGACCTGGGGACAGCATAATTGCATTTTGAGGCTTCGTATTGTGGTCATTATTTGGAATCTGAATGAGCGAGGATAGGTACATCTTTGATGGGCTCTGGGGGAGTCCTTAAAGATCACCCAGTTTGTTTCTCTATTCAATGATTTGTTCATTCTTTTATTCAACAACTAGTTGAGTGTCTACCTGCTTTTCATTGCAGTGTTTCTTTTCTCAGATATTAGTAATAACACCTTCGACACCTATCTCAAGCCAGAAAACTTAGAGCAGTCCTGTGCAACACCGGTGCCACCAGCCACATGTTGCTATTTTAATTGCCACTAATTAAAATGAAATAAATAAAACCTCAGTTCCTCAGTCACATTAGCCATATTTCAAGTACTGATTCAGCACACTGCATGGCTGGGCCACCTTGCTGGCCCATGTCGCTGTACAGGACATTCACATTGCTGCAGGAAGTTCATTTAGACAGTACTCCTCAGAGCACCCCATGACTCACACTCCCAGAGCCATCTCAGTACCCCTCCGTGTTATCTCCCGAGATCTGTGTCTCTCAGATTGGTTCCCTTTAACACACTCTCCCTTGTCTTTGTCTAGGTCTTTGTCATCTGTCGTGTGAATTGCTGCTCACATTCAGTTCTGTGAAGCCCCTTGCCCTGCCCCCTCACCAGCAGCCACCTCCTCCCCTGTGCTCTGTGCATCCCACATCCCCACCTGCCAGAGCCCTGGCTCCACAGGATGCCACCTGCTTGCTCACATGACTGGAGGGGCTTGGGTTGTATTATTGGGCTCTGGTCGTTCTGGGGTAGGAGCATGCACAGTGACTGACACATCACCACAGTTCATACATGCTTACTGAACAGGTAGAGTGAGGCACAGGCAGGTGAAGGCAGTCCTGGCAGGTGGCATTCCAAAGGTGGAGACCTTGGGACACCTGGGAGGTAGGTTGGGGGGAGCACCACAGATGCAAGCCCAGAGCTGGGGAGTTTCAGGGCACCTGTGCGCCAGACAGTTGCTGTAGGGGCCCTGTGGGCATTGCTTGGAACTGAACCATGGACCTCAATAAACTTGGGGTGATGGTGTTGCGGATGAACATGCCGGCCTGTGCTGTCCAGCGTGGCGCCTCTCCATAGAGGTGCTACATCTCACACCTCCCAGTCTTACTGGGGAACTTCAGACGAATTACACATGTGCTCTCCACCGTGAAAGAGGCCACACGCTCACAAAGTCTAGTTAATTCTTCAAGATCTATATGGTTCCTGACTTAGTTAGAAATGTTAGCGGCTCAGTAGGAACAGAAGATGTGTGTGTCCCTGTACAAAAGGAGCCAGTCCAATAGAGATGTTATGAACAGTGACCTTGTAGTCAGACTCATCCTGACTCCTCCTCTTCCTAGTTGTGTGATCCTGGACAAGTCACCTTTCGATCCTAATTTCTTCATTTTTTAGTAGAGATACTACCTGTCTGTGAGGACTGAGTTAAATGTATGTGAAGTATTAGCTCTATGCTTAGACCTGAGTAAAACATTTACAAATAATAGCTAATAGCAAAAATAGTAATTCCATAGCCTCTCACACAAATGGGAGAATTCATAATTATGTTTCCCAAAGGAAGAGTTAACACATGGTTCCTAAACGTAAGCGGTCTTCCAGAAAACGCATGCGATATTGGATGCTTGCTTTGCCCTTGGGCACAGTTAGCTAGATTATACCATCTCTAAGTGTAGTGCTGGTTGCTTGCAGAATCATCAAGTCAAGTCAGCTGATCTGGTAGAGGTCAAATTAGGTGTGGATAATCTAAAACCCAGGGGTAGTTTTCTGTATTTGGAAATAAGGTGATCACTTATGCAAATCACTTAGGAAGAAGCTCACTTTTTTCTTTTTCTCTGTGTAATTAAGAGCATGCTGTGACCAAGGTGAGAGGATTGTGTGAGCTCATGGGTTCAAGATCAGCCTGGGCAACTTGGCAAGACCTCATCTCTACGATAAATCAAAAAATTAGCTGGGCATGATGGCATGCACGTGTAGTTCTGGCTACTTGGAAGGTTATGGCAGAAAACTCGCCTGAGCTCAGCAGGTCGATGCTGGGGGTGGCCATGAGTGTGCCACCGCACTCCAGCCTGGGCGATGGAGTGAGCCTCCAACCCCCGCCAAAAGAGCATGCTGTACAGCCGTCCTAAGGAAGAGAAAGAAAATTGTGTGCTGCCTTCAATTTTAAATAAGTGAAACAGGACGTAAATAAAACGGAGTATCCCTGAATGGCCATTCTGGGTTTTTTTAATGCTGTTAAAAGGATGCTGTCACAGTCTTCACTGTGTAGGTGCTCAGAAACTATATAGAATTTACACGGGGCCAGGTAGTTCTTTTTAATAGACTTGAAGTGCTTTTCTTCCATAGTGAAATTATACAACTCTTTCTTTCCTGGGCCTGGACTGTCTTTCCCAAGCATCGCTCCTCCCAGCCTCCTGGGACTTTCTTGAAGCACTTTGGCGTGCCCACCCCATATTTGGACTGCTGTGCTCTCTTGATTTCTGTCTTCCACCTTCTTGTATTAAAGTCATCTGAATAGATTTGTCACCCTCACAAGATTGAATATTTTCATGAGCAGGCATTTTCTTATCCATTTTTGTGTATTCAGTATTTAAAGATGCTTGGTAAAGTTTGTCAAATGGATGAATGCCGTTCACTAGATTTTTCTTATATGTTCTCTTCCCAGCTAAACCATAACTCTGACTAGGAAACTATACTTCTTGTTACCTCGTAACTTTGGCACATTGGTAAACAGCGCTTATCAGATTGCTTTGTAGCCTTGCTGCTAATGTCCAGTATCCCAGAAATAATTTCTAGGGTCTATTTGGCAGTTATTACATCTTTGTTACTGTTTTATCCCCATATGTACTATTAAGAGATTTATAAAATGATCAAGATTTTTATTGAATTTAAATACTGTTATAGGGAAAATCAATTCAGATGCCATTTTCTGGTAAAGTTCTTATGTGAATGACCAGTGTTATTCGATTCATCCCATAGGCAGTAGCAAAACCTAAAATGTATGTGTTATTGTTGAATAAGGGAATTGAATATTTTGGTTGAATATACCTATTATATACTTGAGTTCTTGTTTTCTGCCCTTTGACTGTTATTTACTGTGAGTCCTTGAAGTTAGTTTTAGAGGTTATTCCAGGATAGGGAGTTGGAATTATATAGGAGTTCACTTACCTTATTAACTCCATGCTTAAACCAATTAAAAAAGAACTAGTCCTGGGATTAGAGCTCCCTCGATGAAATTGTTGAAATGTGAAATTTGAATTTAAGACTTTCTTGAAGACTTGACTGCATTTTGCCTATCAGTAATTAATTTTATGTGGTTTTTTTTTTTTTGCTTTTCTTTTTAGTTTTAACTTTGATTGCTGTTACTACTGATATCTGAGCCAAAGTGGTGATGCTACTTGAAGGAAATTTCTGCAACCCATAGTCAACAATTATATGGTAAGAATATGTGCCTTTTACCCTTAAAGCCATTTCAATTCTATAACATAATTTATAAATTTAATTGGAAATAGAATAGCATAAAATAGATTAGTGTTTTTTAATATTAAATATTAACATATTTTAATATATAAATGCTAACGGGTAATATTTTTGAGCTTTATATCCTAATCAATTCAGGGTTTTGAAGAGAAAAAATATAAGTTGATATATGCATTGCCATGTTAATTTTTTGTGTGAAAACAAATATGACTAGTTTATGATTTATTAACCTGAGATCTCATTTTCCTCTCTATATTTTTTGCCTGTTTACTTTTTTTTCCTGTTTTTTTTTTTTTTTATTATCTGAATCTTGCTAATAATGAGCGGGTGTAAGAAGTCATGATTTAAAAACTTAAACCTAGTCGCTTTTACTATAATTTACTCTGAACAGTGGTGGTGGTGATTGCAGCAGTGGCTGAAATGAGATTTTTTAATTATTTATGGATTTCAGAGATCTATCTTGCTCTGTCTTTGAGGAATAATTGAGGAGTAATGAGACAGCACAGAGTAGTACGGCAAGTCATTTCTTTAGCTTCACTTTCCTCCCGTGTAAAATACTATCGTCTGTCTTGCCTGTCTTATGGAATTGTAAAAATCAGATGAGATGATGTATATGGGATCTTCCTTCTCCTTCTTTCCTTTTTTATGAAAGCACAGGGAGAGAATAACAAAGGCCTTTTGGTTTGGAGATAAGGGCGAGGAAAGGATGATCTACCAGAAACTGGAAGACTTGATCTCTGATCCTATCTCACTGTGACCCAGGGCATGTGATTGCTACTTTACCATAGGAAACATTGAATTTGATTTCTAAACTTTCACTTTACAGATCACTTTTTCAGGAATTTATCTGTGTTCTCTGACCACAATAGGATTAAGCTTGAACTCAGTATCAGGTATCTGGGAACTTCCCCAATATTTTGAAATTAGCTATCACATTCTGAAAACCCATGGGTTAAAGAGGAAGTCACAAGAGAAATCAGAAAATATTTTGAATTGAACGAAAATGAAAATATAATGTATCAAAATGTGTGGAATGTACCTTAAGCATGACTTTAAGGGGAAATTTATGTATAGTATTAACTGCTTACATTAGAAATTAAAAGTTTTGAAACAATACTCAATACAGTAGTACAACTTTCACCTTAAGAAATTGGGAACTGAAAAGCAAATTAAACCTAGAACATGAAGAGGAAGGATATAACAGAAATAAGAACAGAAATGAATAAAATGGAAAACAAAACAAAAAATAGAGAAAAAAAGTTAATGAAGCCAACAGCTGGTTCTTTGAGATAAAAATTGATAAACCTCTAACCTTATTAATCAGGAACAAAAAAGAAACAAAACAGAAATTTCTAATATTAGAAAAGAAAATGGGACCATCACTACAGATCTTAGTGATATTGAAAAGGTAATAAGGGAATATTAGGAACCACTTGATGCTAATTCATTTGATAACTAGATAAATGAACAAATTCCATCGAAGACCCAAGCTGCCGAACCACATTCAGGGAGAAATGGAAAACCTGAATAACTTTGTATTAAAGAAATTGAATTTGTAGTTAAAAACCCTCCTGCAAAGGAAACTCTAATCTCACATGGTCTAATTGGTGAATTTTATAAACCTTTAATACCAATTATACACAGACTCTTCAGAAAATAGAAGGGAGCATAAGCTTATTTTCTGTGGCCAGTGTTACCCTGATACAAAAAACAAAGGTATGTATATTATAAAATATTAGCAAATTTAATACAGCTAATATAAAGAGGGTAATACATCAAACCCAACTGCTATTTATTCCAAGAGTACAGAGTTGGTTCAGTATTTGAAAGCCACTCTAGTTCACAATATTAACAGAATAAACAACAGAATTTTTTACCCTTATGGTCATCTCAATAGATGCAGGAAAAGCGTTGAATGATACTCGTCATCCATTTGTGATAAAAACGAAGAAAACAGGAATGGAAGGAAAATTCTCAGAAAAGTAGGAATAGAAGGGAGTGTCCCCGACTTGATAAAAGTACCTATGAAAAATCTACAGCTGGTATTAGAATTATTGGTGAAAGACTAAATGCCGTTGCCTAACACAGGAACAAGGCAAGGAGGGCACTCTAGCATTCCTGTTGCACATTGTACTGGAAATCCTCCATAGTGCAGTGAAACAAGACAGAGGAATAAAAGGCATACAGACAGGGAAAGAAGAAATCAATCAAATCCAGAATTCCCTTAGCAGGGGAGCCTGAGAAAAGTCGAGGTGGTCTTCCATCCTCTGATGTCGGGGAGATGGTGGAGATGGGAATAAATGCTGAATGCCAGTAGACAGTAACTTCTGCATTTTTTTTTTATACTTATGATATGAATCTGAAAGTCCTGAAAGCAAGGCACCATTTACACACTTGTGGTTTTAAGTTACTGCTTTCTTTAAAGTTAAAAGTGAGCATCATCTGGGGGGAAGTCTATGTCAGCATTTTCTTCTTTCTGCTCTAATTGGGAAAGCTGTGTCTGGTACTTAAGCTGTATATTGGTTTGAACTCCATTAAATGGCTCTTGTTTTTTAACTTATAGAAAAGGGCTGGCTGAAACAATGTTAAGATGCCCTCTTAAATTCTAAGAGGGCAAATAAAATTATTTGTTAAATGTATTATAACTGTCATTTAGTTAAAATTGTTTTGTGTGCTTGCTGTCTATACCTTAGAATACATTGAAATGTTTTGTATAACAGTATAAGCCGTATATTATGCCTATTTGATTTCTGCTCAGCAGTTTCCAAATATTTGCTTCTTTTTATAAAGCGTGGCAGTGTGGTGTTCAGGAAGTCTGAGTTCTGGTCTCAACTGCTTGGGATAGTTATATGATAACACATGCAGTGTCTCTGGACGGTTTTACTGGAATTATTTCTAAGTCTCTTGTGATGAAACAATTTTAAAGCCTAGTACAATGCTTAGAAAGTTGAATGAATATATGGTTTAGTAATTGTGGGCCTTTCTATCTTAATGGCACATGACTGGCCATATCAGCTGGTGCTGAATACTTGGTATGGCAGAGTGATATAGTATAGAGTGGGGTGCAAGTTTAGGAGCCAATCGATAATCTTGGATTCAAATGCTTAAAAACATAGAGGCTTAAGCTTTTGTGCAAAATTCACTTAAATCCTTGAGCCTCAGTTTCCTCATCTGTGAAGAGAGGATAATAATCTTGCAAAGCTTCTGGACGCCTTGGAAATAGTACTCAAAGATTCTGTCAGCCAGTGGGCCTGCAAATGGGAACTCTAACAGAGAAGCTTTGTTACAGAAATGCAAGACTTGGGCATCTGCTAGAAGTGGCTTTGAGTGTAAGTTCCCATGTTTATTAGTTACATCGCTGTCTGTTAAATGAGGGAAATGCTCACACTGCAGGGGATGTCAATGGCACAAGGAATGTAAGATGCTCCTGTCTTTGTCATTTAACCAGCTTACTACCCCTGGCTTTAGGAGTTTGACTTTTTTGGTTGATTTTCTGTAAAATTACCTTTCGTGGTGGTCACTGATGATTTGTTGGGATACATTCCGATGAATGGAGCTGACGAGGTGTCAAGAGTTGGGTGCTTGGAGGCTGAGAACGTGGGTTGCAGATTCGAGGTGTTTTACTATCTAGTGTTAGTCCTCCTGCTTTCATGGTTCAAATAATTGGAAAGAGTTAACTGAGATAACCATTTAATTTATCTTGACTTTTTTCATAAGCACAGTTTCGAGTTGCCAAAAATAATGCCATCAAGATGTTTCTTGTTTCTAAAACCACAGACCTGGTTTGGTGGTGTGCACAGTGGGGAGCTTTTGGAGAGTTACACAGCATTGCTGCTGCTTTGACTTTGTCCTGGTTTATTGTGTTCATTCATAGGACATTGCCAACCTTTGACTGTTTTTAACCAACAATAATGATTTCATATGGTTTAACTTGATGTTTTAGGGCATGTAATAGTGTTTTCTTTACACACTTGGCAAATTGTCCAATTTTGCATTTTACAATTTATTGTTTACTCTTGGAATTTAAATTTACTTTTATTTTTATTATTATTTTTTGAGTCAGAGTCTCACTCTGTTGTTCAGACTG